>CM038792.1:41551592-41644321 GCA_021764765.1 Vicia sativa
TTATCTCATTCCAACATAAACACGATATTAATTTATTCAACATATAATCCATATTGATCATGCACAAAATCCTCACCGAGATGGACGCCTTGAGGAAGGATCCGAGATAGGTCTCGATCAAAGAGGAGATCTATGTCCCACTGGGTCTCGGAAACCATACGAGGACGGCCTAGGTCCAAGGTAGCTCGGCAGTACTCTAGTATGAACGATTGAATAGACGCTTTGAAGATGAAGAGTTCCAGTCTTATGAGACGTTACTAGTGAATGATTACAAGTCAGAATAAATAACCCTTGCCTTCAAGGCCATGATTAATGGATGAGGTCACATTAAGGAAAGAAATAGCTTCAAGGAAGGAATGGTATAATAGGCTTTCGCCAATGGATAAGCAAGACAATAAGAAGCTTGGGACTCAAGTTACTACATTTGAGTTTCCAAACCCAAAGTCACTTTAATAAGGTTTTTCCTACAAGAACATTTACGCCCACCGTGGGGCCTCCTGAAATCATTCCTGTGCCGCATAGCAAAACACATATGCATTTATTGTCAACTTTATCACCAACAGATCCACCCGATTCACTCGCTTGCTGGCCATGATCGATGACCGCGCCAACATAACGAAACACTTCAGATAATGCTCAAGCCCTTCAACCAAGAGCTGAGGAGGCAGAGGATCAAGAAGTAGAACCTCCGAGCCGCAACCTTTGTCTCAAAGCGATCCGAGGATGCCGCCCAGATAATTTCAAACCACTGCGGCCGCATCATGATGGCAAGAGACAGACCTCGTGAGCACATCATCGCTGTTATCAACACAATGGCACTTATTGGAGCAATTGACTTCTGGGCAAGCCGATGGCCGTACCTTCGCAGAATCGCCTTACTTTATATGGGGCTTCCCGGTTGTCTGTAGAGCTATCAAGACTTCAACCGAAAATCATTCAAATAGCCAAATAATCATCGCAGCAGGCCAATACCTCCTCTTCAACGTGGAAACAGGCCCTTCCGAATCTCTCCGGACTTCATGGCTAGATTCAACGAGGAGACTATCAAGGTCTCACATCCTAATCGAGATATTTGTAGTCGTTGCTCCAAAGATGGCCTTAAGGCCGCTACCAATGAGTCCTCAGCCCAAAAGCCCGCCAAGAGCATGGATGAGATCATTACCGCTGAAAAGGCGTGAAGGGAGAAGAAAGTAATATGGAGAAACGAGCCGAGATTCTAAAGATAGGGGACGGACGGTAACGAATCCACCACGGATATCGCCACTACTCGTGAACGAGCTCGAGATGCATTTGACCTCCGCGCCCACGACGGCCTGCAAGGAGACGCTTACACCCCTCAACACCGAGTGGAAGATATCCTCCGGACGCTGAACCTCGCTCACCCACCTTACAAGAAGTGGACCGCTAACACGGTTCTGGGAGGATCCGGGAGCATGGTGTGAGTTTCATCGCCCAAAGGGACACACCACGAGTCCGCATTAGGGAGATTGAAAAATTAATTCAAAGAGGAAAACTATCAACATATGTGAAGGAGGACCGGGCGGATCAGAAGAAGCGGGATTCATCCCGCCGACGAGACTCGGCTTCGATTCCCGGTCCAAGAAAAGGGCAAGGCAAGGAAGAGGTGAAAGAAGCGAGATCAACCCAGACACCTTAAACACCATCTCGGGGCTTTGCAGATACGGCTCCACTAGTTCAAACCAGAAGCGATATGTCGGGTTCCGCGTACTGTATTGAACCTCGAGGTTTGATCCCGGTGGTAACCTTCTCGGGAAGATGCCAAAGAAGTTCTACCACATGAAAACGATCCTATGGTGATTGAGGTGCGATCCGGATCGGCGCGAAACGTGTGTTAATCGATCCGAGAAGTTCCGCGACGCCCCCATCGGGAGGCCTTCAAGGGCCGGGTTTCGAGCCAAATGAGTTGTTACCTTCAGCCGACTTGTCTCCCCAGCAGTGCCTGGGCATTCCCCGCATTTAACTACTTTTTGAGAAGGAGAAATGCCAAGGCTGCCTGTGTTAGGTATTCGTGGTTAACGTCACCCTACAACATTATCATCGGCCACCTTCGCTTAATGCACTTGAAGCGGTATTGTCTACACTATTCTTAACTATGAAGTATCCCCGCAACGGGCGGGTCGGGTTATCCGAGGAGACTGGGATTGGCCCTAGTGTTATAGGACGTCAAGGCTAGGAAAAGGTCGGGTCCATCGTAAGCTCCGAAACACCTAAGTCGGCATGGTCGATATTGATCCAAGAGAAAGAACGGGCGAAGATGGACTTACACCTCAGAGGAGGTCAAAGACGTTTAGATCGCCTGTCTCGCAGAAATTACCCATCTCGAACGCTTGACAAAGGAGGAGGAGACCGAGATAGTCTAGGTATTAAGGCAAAATCTAGACCTTGCCTGAAGCCTGGGGATATGCCGCATAGACCCCGAGATCATGTCATCATTTGTCAATTGATCCGAGTCAAGCCGTGTCACAAAGGAAGCGGAAGATGGGGAAGAAAGGGACAAGTCGCCTGAGGAAGTAGGAAAGTTGTTGAAATGGTTTCGTGAAAGAGGCAATACACCAACTTGGCTATCAAACGCGTTGTTATGGTGAAAAGAAGAATGGCAAGTGGAGGATGTGTGTAGTTCACCGACCCAACAAAGCATGCCCGGGATCCGTATCCTCTCCTCACATTGACCGTTGATCGATGTCGCGGGTTTCGCTCTCCTAAGTTTTTGATGCGTGTCTGTACAACCAACCGATGAACCCTACCGAAGGCCCAAACAAATTTTCATGACGGAGCGAAGAATTTCTATTACGTAGTTATGCTTGGTTTGAAGAACGCCTGGGCACGACCTACCAGACTGATGGATATGGTGTTTGCTCCTCGATTGGTCGGAATATTGAAGTATACGAGATGACATGGTGATCAAAACCACATCGAGAGCAGATCATGATGACATTAGAGAGACCGCAAAGCGGAAGTTCAATATGCGCTCGAACCCGCATAAGTGTACGCTCGAGTACAAGCCCGCAGTTCCCGGTTTCATGCTCACAAATCGTGGTATCGAGGCCAATCCGGATAAATGCGATTATTGACATGCGAAGTCCGACCGACACGAGAAGTATAAAGAATTAATCGGCCGCTTGGCCGCTGTCTCGCTTTCTTATCTTGGCGGGACAGTCCATTCATTTTCTCGCTATTAAGAAGAGAGCTCGCTTGAATGGACGGAAGCATGTGAAGAAGCATTCAATGGGGTAAAGCACCATCGGCCGGGCCCGGCGTTAGTCGCACCCAAAGAAGGTTCTCAATCGACACTTTACCGCAAGAATCAAGGGGCACCGCCTCGTGTTGGTACAAGACACGGATGAAGGAGAGCCCCAGATACTTTGTGAGTAAGGTGTTAAAAGGGCGAGACCGATACCGTAAGATAGAGAAGTTGGCCTTGGCGCCAGACCACCGCATCTAAAACTCATACATTACTTGGACACCTGCCCTGTGTGAAGACTAATTTTCCTTTGAAGGTGTGTTCAAGCCGACCGGCCGGAAGGATGGTGTCCCGGGCCGTGGAACTATCGTAGTATGAGATCTGGCCAGCCTCGCCCAAGATCAAATCCCAATCTCTAGTCGATTTCATGGTGGAACTTGTCATTCACCGAGAAAGGATTTTACCTGAGGTG
This sequence comes from Vicia sativa, assembly GCA_021764765.1. NCBI lineage: Eukaryota > Viridiplantae > Streptophyta > Magnoliopsida > Fabales > Fabaceae > Vicia > Vicia sativa. The sequence goes on from CM038792.1 coordinate 41,555,267, forward strand.
GATTCTTCCGGTCGATGGCCCTCTAATCTCAAAGGTAGTGGCGCAGGGTAGTTCGAAGGCCCGTGAGAGATGGTGCTTGAATACTCTTTATGCTTCGGATTTTCTACGAGTAACAATCGTGCATAAGCTTACTGGCCGGTCCGAGGTTAGCTTGAAGTCGGGGTGACGACTTCCGGTTCGCATCGATTCACAATTGTACGGACAAGTGGACGGGTCGCTTGTAAAGGATCCCATTTTGAGAAATATTTGCAGCAGTCGCTGCATTGAGTCGGCAGCTTGAGGTTTTGAATATGTCACGGCTCGAAGAAAATACTGGGCCGATGTTCTATCGCGGTTGATAGTTCTAAGGATTCCGGATGAACAAATCCCATCCGTGAGGTACCCCAAAGGCCTGTTGAAAAAGGAGAATCGGCACTTCATGAAGGAGACGGCGGTGGATGAGCCCGATCGTCCGCTATCTACAACAAGACGGGTTACCCAAGATAGAGAGAAGGCCAAACGAATTAAGAAGATTTCATCCCTTTGTAATAGAGTCCGAAAACTATACCGTTGGGACGGCAGCCCCATGTTACTACTGGTGTCGAGGAGGATATGTCACAGTGATGAAAGAGGTTCTGAGGGACTTATGAAATCATGGAGGAGGAGGGCTTTGGCTGGTCGGATCTTAAGGGCTGTATTACCGCCTACGTTAACAAAAGATTGCAAAGAATATGTGGCACAATGCTCAAATGCCAAACGCTCGCCCAACCATTCACACTCCATCCGACCTCGCACACCGCTCGTGCCGTGGCCTTTTATCGGGGGTCGACATCCGGGGCTGCTTCCGTGGCTCCGGATGCTTGAAGTTCCCGATCAGCGGTGGATTATTTTACTACGGGTGGAAGCGTGTCGTGTCCTGATCTCGCGGATCGAGTTCGGCGTTTTTATGGAGAAGTATCATTTGCCGTTTGACTACTCGGTCATTGTCCTGACAACGGGCACAATTTGCAAGTACCTCAGAGTGGAGTTCGCAAGGAGCTCGAATTCAAAACAAGTTTATATCCAGAGCATCCATGTGCAAACAAGGCCGAGTCGGCCAACAAGGTAATACTTAATGCAATAAAGAAGAAGCCGACTCGCCAAGGGGTTGGGGCTAATGCCCACATCAAGTCTTATGGGCATACCATACCACAATCCATTCCACAACGCAAGAGACTCCTTTCCTGATGGTTTTGGAGCTGATGCCATGATTCCAGAAGTGGTTTTACCTCTTGGCCGAGAAAAGTTTGAAGAGGAGGCCAATAACCAAGCTTTCAATGAAGAGGCGGATTTCTTGGACGAGATAAGGGACACGACCCATGTCGTGAAGTGCACCAAACAGAATGACCAGACGCTTCAACTCATGGGTGAAGCAACAAGGATTCAAGGTTGAGATTTGGTACTAAAGAAGGTAACCGATCCTACCAAGAAGGGTGTTAGATCCCAACCGAGGGACCATTCGTGGTCTCAAGAATTGCGTAACGAGCCTATAAACCAGAGACGTTGGACGATCGTAATTACCAAGGACTTGAATGTTGCAAGTCTTAAGTTTTATTTTAGTTAAATATATTTATGTAAAATAATTGGTGTACTTTTCCCAGGCAAGGGCCGTGGTTTTAATGAGGCATCTATCTAATGAAATTATGTTGCAAAGATCTCGATTCATAGCAAGAAATGGCGACGCGTCGCTAAGCTCGGTCTAAGGATCGCCTTTCACCACGGAAAGGCCTGCCTTATGCGGAATACCTGGTCAACCTCGCTGAGGCTCAACCCTATGGCGACGCGTCGCTAAGCTCGGTCTAAGGATCGCTTCACCACGGAAAGGCTCGCTCCTATGCGGAATACTCCTTGGTCAACCTCGCTGAGGCTCAACCCTATGGTGACGGTCGCTAAGCTCGGCCTAAGGATCGCTTTTCACCACGGAAAGGCCTGCTCCCACGTGGAATACTCCTTGGTCAACCCTCGCACGAGGCTCGAACCGCTATGTGATGCTAAAACTCGAGCAATCTTCAAAACGTATGGAATAAAACATTTTCACCGGTTGCATCTAGCTTTTAACACTTTCTCCGGCCTCAAATCGACCGATTTAAAATGCATGTGGGTTACGAACAAATGTTATGTGTTTTTCTCAAAACCACTAGGATTGCTTGTTGCATCCTCGTGGCTTCGGGCTCAGAATACTACATAAAAGTTCGCAACTAGGCAAAAATTAATAGCTAAAATTGAAAGGCTAAAGTAGTCTTGTAGGGCTTAATATTCAAAGTACAAATTGCATAAGCCCGACAGGGCGAATATTCAAAATACAGAATGCATCCGCCAAAAGGGATGACTAACTATGGAAACAAAAGAAGAAGTCAGGGATTGGGGTCGGCAGGGTCGGCACCCACCTTAGCGCTTCTTCGCTAATAGTGGTCTCACTATCATCTTCATCAACCTCCACCAGCTTCCCATCTACAATGGTCTTGAAGTAATCAACCTCCGAGATATCTATGTCGGGGTATAAGCAGTTGACTTGAGCTTTGGCACGATCAAAAGCTAAGTCCCCGACATCCAGCATACCCATCTGGGATTTCTTCAGTGCTTCCTTCAGCTCGGAGCATGATTTTTCAGAATCCTGGAACTTGATGGACATCTGGGCGAGCTCATCTTCCAAGGTCTTTATCCGCTTGTCGGCTTCAATTCTTCTTCAAGATTTGGATGTCACCCTCCGAGAGTTTGTTCTGAATGCATTGTTGCGGAGAAGGAACCGCCGTTGTCGCCTAACCTTTGACCTCTCGCCCATCGGTCTTTTCTTCTCCACACGTCACCGACTCGAACAAACTGGTGAGTACGGCACACCTCATCGTATGAGCTCACCGCTAGTGATCCGTCAGAGCCTAGACTAGTCTTGTTCACATCGGTCAGGGTATCTCGATGATCATACGTAAACTTGAGGTCACAAAAATCAAGAGCTAAAACCGATTTTCAAGAGGCATGATCATAGCTACTCCAAAGGTCCTTTAGCAAATTGAGATGGCCCACCCCGAGTTGGTCTCATTCCCCATAACGGTCTTCGCCTTTTTGGGATAGGCCTGGGCTGGTTCGTTCCGCAGGCGCCTGGGGAAGCAGAGAGAATGATTGTTTCTGGAGCAGGGTCACGGTGTCATACCCCAAAATTTGCCCTCCATCTACTCAAGAGATTTCATACATCCGTATTTAGATTCCTCAAGAGTCGATCAGACAAACTCTCTCCTAAGACAATCAACCCAAACTAGGGTTTGGTATCTCTCAGGGTAAGATGGACTTCCAACATCTCCAATGGTCTTCATGCCTCCCCATATGCTTCAAATATTCTCCATGTCAAGTTTCAAGCCTCATGTCAAGTTTCTCGCATAATTGCTCGATGGTCGAAAATCACAGATTGGACAAAAGTCAACTGTGGTCAACATACAAACAAACTTCATAATTTTGGTCAACATCCTCATTTTGAAGTTACATTCATCATTTGATCAAGGGTTGATCATGATTCATCAAGAAAACTCAAGATTTGCTCAAAAGTCAAACTTTCTAAATTAGGGTTTCTAGGTGAAAAGTCAATCGAACTTTGATCGATCATAACTTTCTCATACTTTCTCGTAAATTTTTCCACCACCTCTTGTTTTGAAGGAAATTCAATCCTCTACATCTTCATGTCTCACAAGAATGTCCAAAAAATGCTTCATTTGAGAGGTATAGCTCAAAACATTACAGGTCATTTTCAAAGTCAACAAAAAGTCAACTTTTTGCTTTGAAGATATATTGAGCATGGTAACTCCAATTGAGATGAGACCAAAACGGTTGGTTAGAGGACTCTTAGAGCTTTCCAAAAAGTCCAAGAACACTCAAAAATGTGGAAAATTGAGCAAGATACACCATTCACAAGTTGGGCAATTTTGAAAGTATACACAAAGAGAGATACTTCTAAAAATCAATTTTTTTGCAAATGGGCTTGCTTTTTCTTCATCCAAACTTATTCCTCATACAATTAGGAATATCCAAGCCCAATGCCATGAATTTTTGATTTATTTTTCTATTTAATTTTGAATTTATTCATTTAAATACAAATTAAATTTTAAAATAAATTATAAAATCAAAATTAATTGAAAGATTGATTTTATTCCTTCCTTGAGATTCAAGAAACTCACCAAAGTCCAACAAATTTCAAATTTGACAAAATGGCAAGATTGGATTGAAATTGATCAAGTTTTGAAAATTTGATTTTATACAAAATCAAATTTGATTTTCATTGAATGGTGATTGATTCTTGCCAATAATGATCCCAAATCCATCCAGTACTTATACCTGAGGCATACCAATCAAAAGAGAACGAAAAAATTGCCTCAAGAAACCCTAACCTAGAGCCAAAAAACCGTGTTCTTCAAGCTACTAGCAACCCTTCCTCCAACCGCTTTCAATCAATTCTAAGGTGTCTAACACGCCTTGGCATCTCCGTAGTCGATCCGCATTTACATCATTCAAAACCATCCAAACAAGAAATTCAAATCGGTTTGCTCACACTTTTTCAAATTCAATTCCTTCATTCATGCATTATTAACTCGATTTGTTGTTGTTTTTGTGTTTAGTGAGGTGTTTGCAAGCTTTCTGGGCAAGTGAAGCAACTCGATTTTCAAAAATCATTTAAAATGAATTTTCAAAAAACAATGAAATCGCCACCTAATTTTATTTGTTCTAAAAGAACGGGAAAATATAGATAAAACCCACAAAATTGATAAGGCGGTCTACAAGACCAAAAGCATGGATTCGGGTGGTTACGCAAGAGGAAGGTATTAGCACTCTTACGCCCATCGACTCGATGGGACCCATTTAGTTCGAAATATGTTGTGTGTGTATTCGCTAATTTCTAAGTCATGAATAAGAAAGAGGAAAACGAGATTTGTTTGTTATTATTTTGAGTTTGACACGGTTTCGAAACCGCACACGATTCCCTCGCAATGGAAAAGTCAAACTCCGTAGTTCCGTTGAAAATGTCTGGATTGGTTGTGTTGATTTTAGAAGAAAATGTTTTTGATTTTGATAATCGATATGAGCGAAAAAGGATTTGAATGGGTTGAATTGATTTTAGTGTGGATGACAAGTATCAAAATGTGGGATACCTCTAACGATTCGATACGAGATTGGTGATCGAGGTCAACCGATCTTCTCTCATCCAAAATCTTTATTATGAAAGGAGTGAGGTGAAACAAAGTTCATCGTTATTATGTATGGAATAAAGTATTTAAGTCATTGTTACCTCTAATGGCCCAAATATTTACATTTTAATTAAATCGCTGGGCTTAACCTCTAACGATTTACTTAAATACCATAGCACCATGTTTTTTTGTTTGTTTTGTAGAAAAATTGATTTAGAAAACAAATTCAATTAATTAATTTAATTTGAAAGTGTTTTAGGGGTTTAGTTGTGGATGACAAGTATCAAAACGTTGGGATATCCTCTAACGATTCGATACTAGAGATTGGTGATTGAGGTCAACCGATCATCTCTCATCCAAAATCTTTGTTATGAAAAGAAGTGAGGTGAAACAAAGTTCACTTTTATTATGTTATGGAATAAAGCATTTAAGTCATTGGGTTACCTCTAATGGCCCAAATACTTTACATTTTAATTAAATCATCGGGCGAACCTCTAACAATTTAATTAAATACCATATCACTATGTTTTTTTGTTTTTTTTTGCAGAAAAATTGATTTTGAAATAACAAGTTCAATTAATTGTTTTGATTTGAAAGTGTTTTAGGAAAACAAGCGAGCCCATACAAGGTGGCTTTATGTATGCTCCTAAAAGTGGGACTAGCGTGACACTAGTATTCTAAATGACCGATTGAACAATCGATCGAATAGTTGTCAGAGAAAAGCCTGTGACCAAACTATGAATGTGTGCAAGTGTGCATTGTGTATGTTTACCTGCTTCTTGATGAAGAGCCCAAGGGGAGGCTATGTGTTCTAATATGATAAACGCATAATTAAATGATAATTAGAATACACAAGGAAATAAATCCTAAGCTATTACAACCAAATCGAATTAGTTTGAATAATTGAATATCTTCTATGCGGTGCAAGAATTGAGCTCCAAGTAGTCTTCAAGATCGGATAAGGCTTGATGCATCGGATGAATACCAAATGAAGGCTCCTACATCACTCAAGATACAAACAAAAACTATACGAAGAATAGATATATTTGCGTTCAAATTCATTCGAAGGTTGAATTAAATTCCAATTCGAAATCGTAACACAAAAATAATAATTACAATGTAATTGAATTTATAAAATAAACCAAATAAAATATATGAATAAAAGTAGTATAATTGTATTTACAATATTAAATATAAAATAAAAATACTATATAATTGTATTTACAATACTAAAAATACATAACTAAATATTATATTGAAGTAGTAGAATAATTATAATAAAAAATGTAAATGGAGAAAAATATATATATATTCCATGATGGAATGATGTTTGAATTACTCTTGAATGCCTTCACAAGTAACAAACATGTTAGTAGCATAGTGTGGAATAGAATCGAAATGGAATGGCAAATAAGATAAACATGATTAATAAATAAGATATTAAAATCAAATGCAACTTATATGAATGAATGAACAATTCAAGAATCACAAATTGACTAACCAAAGAACTCATGTTATTAATCAATCGGAAAAAAAAAACGGAAAATTGAGTTTTAAACACATTTTAACCGTATAAACCAAAACCGGGCAGCAACTACGTCATCTCAAGAAGCACTCAAAACATCGACCAAAGATTGCATAAACTCAAAAGCAAACACAAACAAGTGTCAAGATAAACTCAATCGACCACGGATTATCAACCAACTTGTATATTTCAACCACTTACCAAAACGAGCAGCAACTATGCATATACAAAACTGCTCAAGAAAATCATCTCAAAGAGGTTCTAACCTTACGGTGATTCCACGACATCAAGCACAAAACTTATGAATTGAGATAAACTCGAAACATCATCAAAAATCATCTTTCAAATGGCTTAAACATCAAGACGAAATCAACATTGATAACAAGTATAAACAAACTCGTGGTTTTCAATTAAATTCGAAGAGGGAACAAAACATGATCGATTTGAAATTTCAAACATGATGTTAGAATTCGGACAGCCATATACACTCGTGCGTAGAAAATTGATTACAATTCAAACAAAACAAAGTCGGGCAGCCGCTAATCCATCAATTTTACTCAAGATAAAACGACTTTTCTTGCTCAAATTCAATATAAAAGATATGGCATGCTGCCCCAAAAGTTTCTCGGCCATAATCTATGCGAACATACGCAACATAGACATTTAAACCATCATTGAAACTTACATGGAATCCTCAATCAACTATTTACAAGAGAGATCGACAAAGTGAAATCGTCACGAACCAAACCGAATGCTCCCAATATATGTGTTCATACGGTTTTCAAATTCAAATTTGCTTCAAGTTTCAAATCGCAACACAATGAAAATGTAACAATATGCAATTATAATTTTCTCGTTAGATAGACACTGTCAAGAAAGGTGACGACGAGGATGCGAACGTGAGTTCGGATCTTCCGCACGCAACGATTTAAATCTTTGATTTGTTTATAAAGATGCCATGAGCATCAAGCTTTATTATTTTCAACACAAGAAAGATGATTTAATGATTATGAAAAGGGAAAGTCAAATACCCTCAATTGATATTGGTATGCGAATGACCAGCGCAAACTAGACATAACGCATCGGGGAGATTCTGTAAGGGGATTATTATATAAAGAAATGATGGAGCATCCTAAATATATATGGTTATCCATAGCTTTTATATATGAATATGTTTGATCCGTTGTGTGTTTTTAATTTGCTATTTCTATGATTGGGAAAGTTTCTCCTTGGGATTTTAAGAAAAGAGATTATGGGATTCTAGGTTTTGTTATTATTGTGCTCGCAAAGATCTATGGATCTTCCCATACATATCCCCAGTGGGAATCGAGCATTTGTAGCTCGGATCTGCTGTGGTTCTATGGTTTGTTTGGTCCGAGGGAGATAGAAATTTGCTCGGCAAGGATGAGACCTTGCCTCACGATTCTCAAAAGGATGTTGAGAAAGTCGAGCAATCGTAGTTCCCACTTATGCTAGTGGAAAGCAACGGATGTTAGTAAGAGATGCATAAATGTCATCTTAATGAAAATGTATCTAATCTATTTCATCACATACATTTTTGAAAAGTTTGATTGATTAAAATCTTTCGTCGTAAGTATTAGGTGTTTTGCTTGAGTGTACAAGCGCTACCACTTACATGTTTAAGAAAGATGTTTTGAAAAGATGATTGAATCTTTTAACTGAAGCATTGGGTGTTTTGCTTGAGTATACAAGCGCTACCACTCATCGTTAAGAGATGTTTTTGTTTGAAAAGCTTGAAAAAGTTTGAAAAGTTTTGATCAGATGTGATGTAATGAATGAGATACTTCTTCCATAGAGATGATAAATGTCTAAATCTTTAGAGAAATTGATTGGATTAAAGGATGCTTTTAAGAAGCCCATGGGTCCTTGTATTGTTAGCCCAAGAGGAGGCATTCCGAGGGTCATCGAGGGTCATCGAGGGTCCTTGTATGAAGCTCAAGAGGAAGCTAGGGTATGGCTGGTTTTGGCTTGAAAGGGATTTCACCGAGAAATCATCCTTATCGAATAAGAGTAATTTCACCGAAATTTTACTCTATGGGGAAATTTTGAAAGTGATTTCACCGGAAACCATCCTTTCGTGGTTCTATCTTAGCTGGTGATTCTTTGTATTGGAAACCCAAGAGGAGATAAGAGATTTCCTATCTCTTTCATTGTATGATGCCCAAGAGAAGGCTAAACTCAATGAGGAGTTCTTTGAACGAAGCCCAAGAGGAGGCTGACTCAACAGGGAGTGTTGTCTTATATAAGCCGGAGGCTAACTCGTGGGGAGAGTTTTGTACAAAGCCTAAGAGAAGGTCGAATCACGGAGATAAAATATCTTGTATGAAGCCCAAGCGAGGCTATTCCATGCTGGGATGGATTGTCTTGTATGAAGCCCAAGGAGGCTAACTCAAATGGAGATGAGTTGTCTTGTATAAAGCCCAAGCGGAGGCTAAACTCGGGAACCTATTGATTAGTCTAATTGTTATGTTATTTATTAGATTGTATAAACAGTGTGTGTGTGTGATATGTATTCTGTGAGTTTATGAAGGAAATATAAACAATGCATGATGTTTATTTGCAGGAGTTTATGAAGGAAATATAAACAAGTGTCTGGAAACGAACGCTTAAAAACGAGCGCAACTTGATTATTTACAAGTTTGAACTGTACAAGGAAATGAATATGTACACGAATGAGTTTTTATGTATGCATAAAGATGGATGTACATAGGAGGGTTGGGACTTACATCAGAAGAGAGGCCCATTGATTTGAAAGCGCCACAGTGAATAATGCTCCTTTCAATACCAATGGTATTTAGTGTAAAATGTACAGATGAAACAAAAATGATTGATTGAAGTTTATTCGTAAAAGTATTTTCAAAGAAAGAGTATCAGATATGTATGTATAAAAAGATTTTGAAAAGAAGTATCGTGTTATGTACAGATAAAAAGTTTGATATGTACAAAGAAATATTATGTACATAAAAGAATGTTATGGGACTTACACCGTGATGGAGGCCCATTGGTTTAAAAGAAATCTTGCTCAGAGAAACCTTCCTTTAGAACCAATGGTTTCAACAAGATGACAAACGAATGAAAACAAATGAAAGAGATTTGTTTATGTTTGAATATTGACAAAGATGTTTTGAATATGTACAAATAAAGCTAAGTATGTACATAAAGGGTTGGGACTTACACCATAAGGGAGGCCCATGATCGATCGAGAAGTTCGAGAAGAAACGAATTCAGTTTTATCGTTTTAAATCGGATCGATCATGGTAAAAATGCAAGTTTTGATGAAATGTTTTGAAAATGATTTGAAAATGTTTTGAGAATGTTTTGAAATGTTAAGTTGATTTGTGAAAGGTTTTGAAAAAATCGAAGTCGAAAACTTGAAAAATTCACCTTTAAGGAGGTTTGAAAAGCCGTAACGCTTGCCTCGATTGAAATTTAATCAGATGAAAATATTTTTGGATTTTTTTGACATAATCATAAAATATATATATTAAATGACAAGTGTGCAAAAAATCATCTCAAAATGAGAAGTTTTGATTGGTTAAAAAAATTGTTGAAGTTTTGTAAAAACATGAAAATGAAGAGTTTGAAAAGAAATGGTCTTGAGAGGATTGAACCCATGACCATGAGGTGAGGCACGTGGCAGAAAGTACTAAGAGCAAGCAAGCAACCACTGGGCCAACGCGTTTGGGATGTTTAGTGGATCAAAACACGTGTTGATATGAGATTGGAAAGTTTTTGAAGAAAACATGAAAAGTTGCAAGCTTTGTAAAAAGAATGGTCTTGCTGGTTTTCAACCCATGACCATGAAGTGATGCGTGTCACAAAGCCTTAAAGGCAAGCCATGAACCATCGAGCCAAACGCTTGAGTTGTTTAGTGGACAAAGACACGCGAGACATAAGATTGAAATTTTGAATATTTGAAAATCAAGAACACATGAAGAACGCCAAGCCTGGCTTATGATTTTGATTTTCGCCACGAATTCAACCTAAAATCCTCTTCTTAATGAAATCCAATGATGTAAACATCAAAGTTGACCGATTTTGCACCACTAACATGATTATGGTTGTTAATTTTATTTATTTTCATTATCATGTTTTTGATTCAAGAACACGATGAACCCTAAAACGAATTTTTCAAATTAAATGATCCATGGTTCATGATTGTTTGATTTTATTGAGGGTTATTGTTCGTTAGGGGTGCAGAAAGAGATTGGCCGTGAGTTTTTTTCAAATGGTGCAAGGAATCAAGAGAACCGCCTGTTCTAACCTCGAAAAGTTGAGATCGAAACCTGCTCTAGAGCACTCAGCTATGATTTCTTGATCCTTAGAGTACCAATGCATGTGAGGATGCTTTGAGATGGCTCGCTTGCTTTGAATCCTTCCCAATCGATCCACCAAGTCTACCGCATGACCGAAAAATGGAGCTCGAATTCTGGTTAGAGCTGTTACGTTTGTTGTTCTTGGTTTGAATCATCTCTATGATGTCTATGGATTGTGTATGGATGATCAAAACTCAAAGGAATCAAGCCTAGCTTCATTCAATTCCATGGCAGTTTTGCAAGTTTGAAAAAATGGAAAATGAAAACTGTTTTTTAGCTTTGTTCAGGTTAATTTTAAGCTTGTAACATGTTTATTAATGATTATGGAACATGTTAGACACCAAAGACTTTCATGATTTTACTGATTTTGTAAATTGCAAGTTTTTCAAAAGTTTATCATGTCTCTTGATTTTGGAGAAAGAAAAGAGAAAGCATGATTCTTGCAATGCTTTGGTGTGTATTTCTCTTGGATTTGTGATCCTTTTATAGGCAAGTGGTCTGAAATGTTAGGCAAGGAAGGACATGGCATTTTGCAATTTGAAGTTGCCTTAAAGGGCAAGAAAGGCATTTTGCCTTAAAAGGAAACTTCCTTTTTTTTACCATGTGCAAAATTGCTCAAACTTGATCCAATCTTCAATCATTATTTTTTACTGATGTTTATCAGTTTGATGAGTCATTTGGCAAGGTTGCAAGTGGTTTAAGTGAAAAAACACAAAATGACCTATAATTTGAAGTTGTGAACTTTGAAATTTAAGTTTCATGGAACCTTTGGTTTCAATTTCAAAAACATAGCTAGCCTCCATGGATTTTGAAGTTCTTGGACATTTTGGAAAGATTTTTCCATGATCTACAACTTTCATGTTTTGAGTTTTTTCAAATTCCAATTGGAACTAGGTGAAAAAATGGCTTGAAGTTTGGAAAAAATGTAAAATTTCAACACTTAGAAATTTTTCTAAGTTATAGAAATTTTGACTTTTTGTTGACTTTTCCAAATTCTTTGATTTTTGATGATCATGATGGATCATTTGAAGTATTTTGATGATTGAAAAAAGTTTTGTTTTGAAAAATTTGACCAAAAGTCAAAGTTTGACTTTTCTGTGCAGATGAAATTTCATCAGACGTTTCTGAAATTGACTGATGAAGTCTGTGAACTTCTGTGATGATTTGAATCCAGAAATTAGGTCAAAAGGTTGTATCTAAGATATGATGACCAATCTCCATTCAAAAAAGTCATCCATCGCTTCAAAGTCGAGAATTCTCTGCCCGATCAAAACCCTAATTGGTCGATCCTCGATCGATCCGTGAGAGAATTTGATATCTGAGGATGGAAGGGTGATGATTTGATCAAGATAGATCAAATGAGATGGAAGAATCTCAAACCCTAATTGGTTGGCTCAAAAATCAGATGAAAATCTGATGAAACCCTAATTTCGACCTGTGAATGCTACACCCGATTATTGCTGTCTGAGCTGTTAGTTATGAAATGATGCAAATATATGGTGGTATATTAGGTCAAAATTGGGTATGATAGATGTTTTATTTAAGTTTCTTTAACCTGAGAAATGAAGATGAATATCTTCGTTTTGATAGGTGTAAAGAAACTTAAATATCAGAATACGCAAATTTTGGACCTAAGATACCAAAAGATGCGGATGATGCAAAATGATTGTAAAAAAAGTTTCACCCAGATGACATCACAGAAAATGGCATGGTAGGGGAAATTTGTGAATGTTTGTTTCGCTTTGGAAACAGAGAGATTACCTTCTGTCAGCCTTGTGACAATGTTTAAGGTAAGTGAAAATGATATTACCAATTATCAGCCTTGTGATATAGTATGGTAATGGGTATTGAAGATGTTACCAATTATCAGCGAAGTGATAACTATAACAAGGTAACTTTTTTTGAGAAAATTTACTGAATATTCAGCTTTGTGAATAACAGACAGTGAAAGAAACAGAACTCGAAAATGAGCTTCTATTTTCTTGGATACAATTTTGCCGAGGATCTCTCTTTTGAGGAGACGCGGCATTTTTGATCAAAACACAAGTTTTCCTTTTCGACAAAGACAAACACGAGGAATTTCTCAGACGGTCATGATTTGACCTTGTTGAGAAGAACAAAATTTTTTATGACAAGTTTAGGAGTGAAAATAAGCGGCTCAAGACAATGAGACTATTGCTTATTGCTTTGTTGATTAGAGACAAGGTTCTATTCAGAATGAACCGAAAAGAAAAATAATCAAGACATTGTTCCAAATGAGGAATGATCTCTGGGGAATGTGGTGAAGAGAAGAAAATGCATTTCTTGTGGATACTCACGGGATAAAAAGAAATGTATCTTTTCTATTTGGCGAGACTCATCGATAAACTTGTACTTACATGAGTAAGTGTGATTTACATCGTTGATATGGAAGCAAACATTTCGAGGAATGCAAAAATGCAATGAATGATGCTATTATGTATGAATGTCATGAATGTTATATGTATGCTAACACTACTTTGACAAAGACACTAAAGAGATATTTGGGGAAAAGGACCGCACGCTCGAATAAATACTTAGTGAAGATTACAAGACCGTGTAAACGCTCATCGATGAAGATTTTGAGTTGCATGTTTTACACTTTCGAGAAAAGCATTTCAATGGCAACTTGATTGGGGATTCTTTTGGATGAGAATACCGCCTTTGAAGATTTCCGCTGAGGAGAAAATTGTCAGAGCTTGGCAACCAATCGGGATCGAACACTATTGGAGAAACGGTTGAAGTTATTTCCGTGTTCATAGTTTCAAAGGAGAATTTTGCTTTTGTTTCAAAATTTTGAAGTAAAAATTCATTTAAAACATTTCTGTTTCAAAAAAGTGATTTTCACAATAAAAGCGTTATTTTGCAAAACGGAATAAAGTAGGAATTGCAAACAAAAGGCACAAGGCTCAAATTTATTGAATAGAATGGTAATCAGCCAAAGGCGTGATTCCATGAACTATTTACAAAAGTTGGAAATGATAATTTATTAGGAAAAGGCTACATTGAAAGCAAATAACCACTACTATCCCTAACAACTTTGAATTCCCACTGCGCTTGTGGCTTTAGAAGAGTTGATTGAAGATCCGTTGATGGAAGTTTCTTCAAATTGACGAAGTATGGACTGATACAGTTACTTTGTCATTTTTTTTGTATCCTTGTTTTTGCCTAGATCGCCTTTTCAGGTTTTCGATCTATCAGGATAATTTCTGTTTATTGTCTCTAATTTTTGCCTGGATCGCCTTTTCGTGTTTTCAATCCACCGAGACGCCATTTTGCCTAAGCCGCCTTTTCGGTTTTCGACTTACCGAATGCTCTTTTGTTTTTTTTAGACAAAGTATTTTTGATCACACAAGATTCACAGGATACGGGAGTTCATCGTCATTCATGGTTGAGAGTCATAGCACCGCCGTAAAAGCTTCTTTGACGATGTATGGGCCTTCGAGTTAGGAGTCCATTTGCCCTAAAACTGCTTTGAAAAGACAATCTTTTAAGCACGAGGTCGCCTTCTCGAATTCACGAGGTCGGACCTTTTGTCGAAAGCTTTCATTCTTCTTGATAGAGTTGTCCGTGACACGAGCGGTCAGCGCTTTTCTTCAATTAAGTTCTGGTCGATCGCTTTGACACCATTCACCTCGATAGCTTTGTTTCCATGAGAACCTCATTGATGGAATCTCAACTTCTACGGGAGCACCGCCCATGCCGATACTAGAGAAAAGGAGTTGCCTCTGAAGTGCGATCAAGCACGATACCCATGCAGCAAATGGCGATTTCGCCCTTTTGTAAGTGATGACCATTTTCCGGACGATCTTTTGATGTTTTTGTTATCGCTTCAACGGCCTGCTCATCTTTGGCCTAAGGAGACGAGTTATGATGCTCAATCTTGAATTCCTCACACGCTCTTTCATCATTTTGTTGTTCAAGTTTGATCCATTGTCGAATGATCTTACTTGGAATTCCATATCGGCAAATGAGGTTGTTCTTGATGAACCTCACAACCACTTGTCTTGTGACGCTACGTAAGATGCCGCTTCACCCATTTGGTGAAGTAATCAATAGCCACCGATCGAAGCGATGTCCGCTGGACGCTTTGGTTCAATCATTCCAATCATGTCGATGCCCCACATGGAGAATGGCCACGAGAGGAGAGAACATTGAGTAGAGTCGGAGGCACATGGATCTTATCTCGCATAGATCCGCACTTGTGACATCTTTTGACGTGTTTACAAAGAATCGATTCCATTGTTATCCAATAGTATCGCCTCAAGATTTTTCTAGACATTGCATGCCCATTTGAATGGGTTCCAAAGGACCTTCATGCACTTCATGGATGATCGTTCGCTTCTTGTCCGTCGACGATCCGAGCGTAACCATGTCAAGTTTCTTTTGTATAGAACATCTTCATTGAGGAAGAAATTCTCGAAAGCCTCCTTAGAGTTTTCTTATCCTTGTACGATGCCCTGTGGGTACTCGTGTTTGAAGGAAACGTTGATGTCGTGAAACCACGGTTTATCGTCAAAGACCGCTCAGCAAAGACATATGCAGTCTTTCAAGGCCTCGATGCGAATTCTAGGCATATCATTCCAATTGTTGACTTTGAACATGGAAGATAGAGTAGCCAAGGCCCGCCATCCGATTTTGATCTCGAGGATATGATGCGCTCAACTTTGTTGAAGAAAGTCAACAATCGCCTTGCATAATCTCTAAGGAATTAGACCAAGATGATGAGTTTCATACTTGTCTTTGATTTGATTGATCACAAGGGTCGAGTCTCCATATATATCAAGGATCTTGATCCTCAAGTTGATGGCTTCTTCAATACCCATGATGCATGCTTCATATTCTCGCTATGTTGGTGCAATCAAATAGCAATCGCGGAAAACGGATATGTGAACCCTGGAGTAATGATGACCGCCCAATTCCATTGCCAAAACATTTACACCCATCAAGACTAGGCCCCATCCGACTCGATCCGTCCTTCTCCGTAGCGGTTCGTCACAATCTTTCATCTTCAAGCACATAACATCCTCGTCTGGGAAATCAAACTTGAGAGATTGGTATTTGTTGAGCGGCCGATAAGCCAAGTGATCACGAGAATGCTTCCTTTAACCGCTCGAAAGCGGCATTGATGTCATACTCGATAGTAGCATCCGCCATCGAGCGATTCTCCTGCGCTTTTCAAAGACGATTGATCGGATCCATTTTGAGATTAACCAAGTCGTGTGATTGATCATGTATCGCGAAGACGCTTGAAGTCCATACCAAAGCGCAAAGATGTTTTCTCGAGCATGGAGTAACGAGTTTCACAACCGGAACTTCTACTGTAGTAGATGGCATGCTCCTTCTTACCGATCATCTTGTTGTCCAAGCACGCAGCCCATGGACTCTTCTAGTACGGTAAGGTATAAGATTAATGGTCTTCCTTCGATCGAGGGATCAAGATTGGTGGTTCCGATGTATTCTTTGATATCACAATGCTTTTTGGCAATCTTCCGTCCACACAACCTTTGATCTTTATGAGAAGCTTGAATATCGCCCACGTGTAGCGCTATCCGAGAGATAAACCGAGATGTAATTCAACCGCCCAAGAAATCCTCTTACTTGCTTTTCCGTATGTGGTGTAGGCATTTCTTGAATAGCCTTGACTTTGTCGGTCAACTTCAATTCCCTTTGACCGACAATGAAACCTAGGAGTTTTCCTGACCTTACCCCAAAGGTACATTTGTTAGATTCAGCGGAGCTGAAATTTTTAGTCGTTGAAATGTTTTAAGAGATAGTCTATATGCTTCTTCCGTGTCGACTTTGCTATCATATCATCCACGAGACTTCGATCTCTTTATGCATCATGTCATGGAAGAGAGTAGTCATCGCCCGTAAGTTCATACCGCATTCTTTAATCCAAATGGCATTACCTTGTAGCAAAAGTGCCCCATGGCGTGATAAACGATGTCTTTCCATATCTTCGGAGCCATTCGATCCGATTATAGCGAGAAACCGCCCATGAAGGAAAAGACGTTGAATTTTTGTCATCCACTAGCATGTCAATATATAGTGGGAAGTCATCTTTGACTAGCTTTGTTCGGATCTCGTCAACACACATTCGACCTTTCCATCTTTCTTGGATACAGTACTATGTTGGCTAGCCATTGGGATATTCGTATGATAAGGAAACCATACGAGTCGCTTTTGAACTTTTTTCCGATTTTCTCACCATCTCGTGATGCACTCTCCCGCTTTTGCTTAATCGGCGAACATTCGGTTTTAACGGCAAGTGATGCTCTACTATGCCGGTATCCAAACCCGCATGTCCGGTAGGACCAAGCAAACACATCAACGTATTCTTTGAGAAGACTTATCGCTTGCTTTTGACACCTGCTGAGTGAAGTCCGATATTTACTTTTTATGCCTTCCTCGTAACCCAAGTTGATTGCTTCTAGAGGTTCTTTATGAGGTGAATGATCCTTTCTCGTGTTTTAGCAACCTAGAAATTTCATCCGGATCTCTTCTTCAATTTCTTCCTTAGTGACTTCGCAGGGTATTTCGAAGTTGGGAGAGAGCGTAGAGTTACTGCTTTCAATGGATTTGTCCATTTGTTTAATCTGCATTTTTGATTTATGTTCGATTAAAGAGAGATTTTTTTTGAAAAAGTGCATTAATTATGATTGATTTTTTTATTTTTGTGTTTTTAGGATTATCATTTCCAAGAAAGGATAACATGAAAAATAAACACAAAGTGTGGAATCAAAACAACGTATTTTATTTATGATTCACAATATGAACAGGGCCCTTAAATACAAACTCATTTGTCTTGGGCAAGACAAAGAGAGATTATTTAAAACTAAACCCTATAAAACATCTCTTCGCCCGGGCGGAGAGTTCAAAACAAAAACAAAGATAAACTACTTAGAACTATGAACATTAGTCCTAACTTCAACAGTTTCCAGAGTGACGAACTCCTTGATATCGAGATACTTGTAATTTTCCGCTGGTTTAACCTTGAGTAAACTTTGATTGCCGAGGTGCTTGAGGACTCGAACGATGGCCTTTGCCTTTGGTGTCGCTAAAGCGATCTTCTTGATTGACGATCGAAGTATGAGAGCTAGCCTTTGTACTTCCCGTTGATCTCTATGTTGAATATCGGGATGTTCCTTCCACTCCGAGTGAAGAGACGCTGTCGGCGACACTTTCTAGATCGTATCCCGAGTCATACCTTGATCTTCAAAGGATCATGTTGATGTAGTGGTAACCGTGATCCGCTTGGTGAAATCCACGACGTGTTGAAAGTAGATCTTCATTTGGGACCTCGATCCGTTGATTAGTTTGAGAAGACGAGTATTCCTCTTCCGATTGACTAGGTAGTCAAAGTCATCACCCCATCCCGTGGGTTGGATATCTTCAATCCGATTTTTGAGTCAAGCAGAGTATTTCACCATGTAGTCGATTTGCCACTTGGTTCTCCCAAGGTATCCCAAACTTCAGCAGGACCGTGGATTTTCATGTTGCTGCAGGACATGTCTTTGAATTGATCCGGCATATGATTCCTCTTGAGATACATACTGTGGCTATTCAAATAAGTGCTCCACTCTTCGATTCGATGGATCATCTTCATCCTCTTCAATGGTGACAACATTAACCTCTTGGAACAGGTTTAAGAAACCTCCACAGAAATACTTCCTTAATCGTGGAAGTGCTTCATCTTTCTTGTTTTTGTAGAATATCGTGTGAACCCGAGTCCGGCTTTCATTCTTGATGTGTTTGATAACTTGTCCCCACCGAGTATTGCCATCTTTCACCATTTGTGCCGCTTTATACGAAGAGATAGATGATCTATTTTTAGTAGATTCATCTTCTAACGGATTTTCCGGGAGATGGGCGCTTCAATATCATTGGCAGTGATGAAGGAGAAACTGGATAGATGACTTACAAGTAAAGCTTGTTCACCGCTGATGGTCACCAACTTTCCATTTACTATGAATTTTAATTTCTGATGGAGAGTAGAAGTTATCGCCTCGCATCGTGGATCCAAGGTCTTCCTAGCAAGCAATCAGACGCACGGTACGTCCATGACTTGGAACGTAATTTTGAAAGTGTGAGGGCCAATTGTTATGGGAGATCAACTCACCAATAACCGACTTTCTCGATCCATCAAAAGCTCTTACTATGATGTCGTTGAACCTCATTGGCTTTCCCTTGTAAGCTAAACGAGCGAGCGTCGTTTTTGGCATTACGTTTAGGGATGAACCTGTGTCTACTAACACATTTGACAAAGAATGATTGGCAAATCATCGAGATGTGCAAGGCTGTTGTGATCTTTCCTTCCTCGGAAGTTCTTCGTCACTAAAACTCGATTATTGCAGTCGTTATGTTGAGACGATCCTCCAAATTGGTCTCGTAGTCACATCGTGATCCACATAAGCCCGGTCTAGTACTCATCAAAGCTTCTCGTGAGCTTCGGAGTTAAGGAGTAAAGATGATTGAAATTTTTGAAGGAGTCTCAGATCAATTGGTCACGACTGATATTCGCCTTCTTGATTAGTTTCAGATCTCAAAGTCCGAGTTAATGTTGGTTCTATCAAGAGAGCCAATGTTTGTGCTTGTTAGCAATGGGAATCGCAGTGATTCTCAGATATGCTAACCGGGTTATTTTAACAACAGAATTGCAAAGCGTTTTGGTGGTATCGAGCATGAACTCGCCCACTCGGGTCACCGTCCGATTTCGCTATATTGACATTAATGAAGCGTAGGCAGGTTTCTCTTCCCATCTTCTATCGTGGTTGCATTATACGGTAAGGAATTGCTCTAGTAGAACTGCATTTAACAGACCGTGGGCAAATTACCAAAGGAGACGTTGAATGCCGGAACCGCTAGACGTGATCTCTACATGCTCGGCATGTTGAAACAAGGGATCACAACGCTTACTTCGGGATTTTCCGAGTTGATATCTCGAGACTAAAAGCTCATGCGAAAATGCCCTATTGTATTTACGCCATGGTCATCTCGGTTTCAGAGATTTGTAAATCACCAATGTCTAACAAATGGAATATCCGCCTTATGGTGGGACATCCATGGATATTCTTGGAGCGATATAGCAAGTCGCATAATCATGCTTAGTGAAGGTGCTCATGGTATCGTATGCTTCATGAAGATGCACCAAGTTTTGACTAAGTTTACATCTCGTGACAAGGTACCTATCCGTATTCCTTAGCATTAGATTCACCGAGTGTCCACTATGACTGGAAGTGATTGGCTTGCACATTCGGACTTGTGTTTCAAGGAAAGAAGATTAGCCTTCACTAATCTCGTCGCTTCAATGCTATGCAATGCTCAAGGTCATGGCCCGTGCCCTTGGTGAAAAGGGCAAGATACGCCTTTGTACCACCATGGTAGTTTTTCGTGACCGGAGGTGGTAACCTTGTCCGTATTAGATTCCTTTCTATCACAGGTAAAGTTTTGACGCTATGGGAATTGGGTCGAACCGAGTGACCCGAGGCGACGGTTTGGTTGTGAAACCTCGCTGACGAGGCTGTGAGTTTGTTGATTTTGTTGAAATTGCGGAGCACCTCGAGTTGTGTTGACAAGGCGCTATGGCAGCCACCGTCGTTGTTGAATGACATTTTGCGTGGTTTCTGATACCATTCCTACGCATGTTCTTTTTCCTTGGGAAACCGGGTTCCAATTTTCTTGGTATTACTAGAAGATCCTACTTCCTTGGTTAGACGTCCCGTCCGAACCCTTCTTCTAGTCGCATTCCCATGCTTACCATTTCGCTGAAGTCTCCGGAGCGCTTAGCGATCATTCGCATAGTAGAATGAGATTAGAGTATTCAAGAATACCTTAGTCATCTCTTTTCTTCCAAGGGCGGTTGACTTGGGCAATTTCTCCATCGCAAGATATTCCTTGAATGTCTCTTCCTTTTGAGACATGGAGCGGAGTTGATCCCTATCGAGCCATATCTAAGTTGAATTTGTATTGTCGGACGAAGGCTTTACCTAAGTCGTTGAATGATTGGATATTCGTGTTGTCTAAACCCATGTACCACTTCAAGGCACCGTGAGACTATCCCGAAGTAATGAATTAAAATTGATGATCCTCATTGTACGAGACATTTTCCTAGCATACATTGTAAGATGACTCGAGGACAAGAATTCCTTTATACTTTTCAAAACCGGATTTTGAATTTCGCGTATTTTCACACGAGGGACTAAGAGATCCCGGCGCTTTTCCCAAACAATTCTTTCCCTTGAATCGCTTTTATCTCAAGTCGCATTTTGAGGAGTTGTTCCCGGAGATTCTCCATTGAACCACGAGCGCTCGGTTATTTCCGGAGGTGATGAACTTCGCTTGGTAGTGCACTACAAGTCGAAGTTCAACATGATCGGTTGAGAAACCGACATTGTTACTTGTGGAAAAGTTATTCCGCCAGGAGTGAATGTAGCTTTGCCGCAGTAGGTATTTCAAGCGAGGTTGTTTGAGAAGCCGTTGGCGAACCCAATGCCGGTTAAAAGGCATTCCCCATGGATAGCCCTCGCATGCCGAAGGTGAACTACCGATCGCGATAAACCGGAGTAGTAGTATCCTCCGTTGCTATTTGGTTATGACCGCCGATGTCGCTTGTTGACTTTTTGTGGCAAGCGAGTCGACCAAAGATGTGAGTCTTTCCACTTCTTCTTGTAGCGTAGTTACAGATTACGTAGTTCAACGCTTTCTTGATCAAAATTCTCCATTATTTTTCTTCTTTTGATCTAGTATCGACGCTCGAGTTCATGACGCAATGAGAAACTCTAAGATGCGACAGCTTGACAATTTTCTATCTGGAAAAGTGACAGTTCAAAACTGTGAATGATTAGACTCTAGATGATAGACTTAAATGCAAAGCATGATGCATGAATATGATTGTTAAGAAAAGAAATTTCCAAAGAATTTACGCTAAACGAGATATTTCTGGCAAATATTTGGATGGAAAACACAAATTTTATTGATTAATGAAGGAAGATTACAACAATTGTTTTTTTTGTTGGAGCATTGCTCACACAAATGATACAATAAATGATAAAAATTAACAAACTAAATTAAACTAATTAAACATCTTCGTCGGATGACGATCCAAAGGCTTGATGCAGCTTCAGCTTCAGGATTTCCTTCCCATAGTGAGCTTTTAGTTTGGCTTTCTCAGCTTTTAGCTTGCTAATGACTCTTTTCCACTGCTGGGAGCGGGCCTGGTTGTCATTTTCAAGCTTTCCTTTCCTTGACGATTGATGGCGCTATCCTTCCGCGAATCTTCTCATCTTTCTCCATGAGCCATTCATCCCGAAGTAGAGCTTTTCATGATCTTTGACTTGCTTTCGAGCTTATTATTCTCAAGGTTAGTCTTAAGGAACTTGCTTTCCAAAGCTTCTTTCTCAAACCTTATCTTGGTCAAGGCTTCTTGGTATTCTCCCACACTTCAACGGAAAATTTGTTGATTTGGAAGCGATCGAGAACATGGGATCCTCATAAGCGTAAGGCATTCAAATTCCTTCGCTTCTTTTCTTTATCCGAGAAGTGTAGGTTTCAAGGCTACACAATTCTTTTGCCTTACCTTTTCTTTCTTTCAATGTGATGCCAAGCTTTAATCATCCTAGCCTTCAAACTTGGGAATCCTCTCCTTCATGATAGAAGTAGCTTTCACAGAAACCGGAGGTTTACCGAATTTGCGATCCGAGCCGACGCTTTGCTAGGAACGGGTCAGTAGTTGATTCCTCCTTTCGCACTCAATGAGAGGTACGCTGGCAAATTCTCCACAGCCTCAATGATTTCCATCTCATTGTTTTCCAAAGTATACCAATGGATATCGCTTGTAAGAGACATGAGTCTTCCGGACCAATGCCACTCGCCTTGTTTTCGGAAGATAGAGATTTAGGAAGGTGTGAGACAATCCATTTGAAAACAGAGGTACACAACACACAATAGTTCCGCCTCCTGACGATTCCTATGATGAATAGAGACGTAAGTGTCACCAAGCAGTGGGAACGGATTTCCAATCGAAAGATCCTTATGGCGCTGATATCAACGAAATTTGGGACGCTGGGAAACAACACCAATCCATAGAGGAGTAAAGCTAAAATAGCTTCAAAGGCTACCATACTACCCTTCAGAGAACTTGAGAGCCTTCTCCATTAGGAACTTTGAAGTTAGTCCTAAGAGTTTTCCTCCGTAGTTAGGTTTTGTCTATCTCGATTTCTTTACACGAGTCATTGTTGCAATGACTGTGACTTAGGAATGGCTTCCAAACCATTGAAAGGCACTTTGTCCGACATCGAGATTCCTAGGATATGCGCATACTCTTCCAAAGTAGGCATCAACCGATAATCGTGGAAAGTGAAGCAATATAGACGGATCGTAGAACCGAACGAAGGTTTTGAGAAGTCCTTCATCAACGTTATGCTCAAAAGAGTTAAAAGAGTTCCATAGCTTCAAACCAAGGATCTTCTACCAAGGATGCTAACTCTTTCAACTTTCCTACGCCGTGAATCCTAAACCGTATCTTTTGGTGAATCTTCCTCCGACGTCCATCACTCTAACCTAAAATATTTTACAAAGAAAACATCTCTAAATTCTTTGAAATGGAGAGAGAAATGAAGAAGTTTTTTTTGTTTTTGAATGAATGAATGCATGAATGCAGCAAACATGGTTAGTAGTTATACACACGGCAAGCGTCAAGTCACGAGCATGAAGCCAACGATAAGAATCAACGGGTTAAGTTCTAAGGGCTTATTCATCCGTGAATCGGGTTCTATCGATAATACAGCTCAACACTCCCTTCAAAACATTATTGGATTTGTTGAATACCGATGGTCCAATAATATTTTCAAGAGAAACTCGCTCGATCGTAGTATCGCATGACAATTACTCTAGGCTTACACCGAATAATCTCGCACTACATCCTAATGGCCGTGATGGTTTATGTGTTCTACACCACTCACTTCTTAAGTTTTCCAAAATACGGTTTCGCAATTACTTGCTTAAACACAATACCCTCAAGACAACCTCCATCGCTGGAAATATTAACTCGAAAGCATTGAACGCCACGATAATACCTCCTAGATCTTAAAATGTTTCTAAACCGGTTAGATTTCTTTCCATCAAGTGAAATCGCTAAACACACAATAAAGAAAATGATATATGCAAAATATGAAAAGCTTATCCCTTTCTTTTCTTTTGAAACAAAAAAGCTTGGTGCTCGTGCAACAGAACGCCGCTTTCTTTTTTGAAAAATCAAAGTTTTAGCGCACTCCCGCAGAGTCGCCATTTTTCCTATTCGCTAAAAGGTGACGCGCCATGAGGATGCGAACGTGAGTTCGGATCTTCCGCACGCAACGATTTAAATCTTTGATTTGTTTATAAAGATGCCATGAGCATCAAGCTTTATTATTTTCAACACAAGAAAGATGATTTAATGATTATGAAAAGGGAAAGTCAAATACCCTCAATTGATATTGGTATGCGAATGACTAGCGCAAACTAGACATAACGCATCGGGAGATTCTCGAGTAAGGGGATTATTATATAAAGGAATGATGGAGCATCCTAAATATATATGGTTATCCATAGCTTTTATATATGAATATGTTTGATATGTTTGTGTTTTTAATTTGCTATTTCTATGATTGGGAAAGTTTCTCCTTTGGGATTTTAAGAAACAGAGATTATGTGGGATTCTAGGTTTTGTTATTATTGTGCTCGCAAAGATCTATGGATCTTCGATACATATCCCCTAGTGGGAATCGAGCATTTGTAGCTCGGATCTACTGTGGTTCTATGGTTTGTTTGGTCCGAGGGAGATAGAAATTTGCTCGGCAAGGATGAGACCTGTGCCACGTATTCTCAAAAGGATGTTGAGAAAGTCGAGCAATCGTAGTTCCCACTTATGCTAGTGGAAAGCAACGGATGTTAGTAAGAGATGATAAATGTCATCTTAATGAAAATGTATCTAATCTATTTCATCACATACAT
The DNA here is from genome assembly GCA_021764765.1 of Vicia sativa. Lineage (NCBI taxonomy): Eukaryota > Viridiplantae > Streptophyta > Magnoliopsida > Fabales > Fabaceae > Vicia > Vicia sativa. The sequence goes on from CM038792.1 coordinate 41,580,325, forward strand.
TTTTGAAAAGTTTGATTGATTAAAATCTTTCGTCGTAAGTATTAGGTGTTTTGCTTGAGTGTACAAGCCGCTACCACTTACATGTTTAAGAAAGATGTTTTGAAAAGATGATTGAATCTTTAACTGTAAGCATTGGGTGTTTTGCTTGAGTATACAAGCGCTACTACTTCATCGTTAAGAGATGTTTTTGTTTGAAACGCTTGAAAAGTTTGAAAAGTTTTTGACTGTATGTGATGTAATGAATGAGATACTTCTTCCATAGAGATGATAAATGTCTAAATCTCTTAGGAGAAATTGATTGGATTAAAGGGATGCTTTTAAGAAGCCCATGGGTCCTTGTATTGTTAGCCCAAGAGGAGGCATTCCGAGGGTCATCGAGGGTCATCGAGGGTCCTTGTATGAAGCTCAAGAGGAAGCTATAGGGTATGGCTGGTTTTGGCTTGAAAGGGATTTCACCGAGAAATCATCCTTTACTGAATAAGAGTAATTTCACCGGGAAATTTTACTCTATGGGGAAATTTTGAAAGTGATTTCACCGGGAAACCATCCTTTCAGGGTTCTATCTTAGCGCGGGTGATTCTTTGTATTGGAAACCCAAGAGGAGACTGTTAAGAGATTTCCTATCTCTTTCATTGTATGATGCCCAAGAGAAGGCTAAACTCAATGAGGAGTTCTTTTGAACGAAGCCCAAGAGGAGGCTGACTCAACAGGGGAGTGTTGTCTTATACGAAGCCTAAGCGGAGGCTAACTCTGTGGGGAGAGTTTCTTTGTACAAAGCCTAAGAGAAGGTCAACTCACTGGAGATAAAAATATCTTGTATGAAGCCCAAGCGGAGGCTATTCCATGCTGGGGATGGATTGTCTTGTATGAAGCCCAAGCGGAGGCTAACTCAAATGGAGATGAGTTGTCTTGTATAAAGCCCAAGCGGAGGCTAAACTCTGGGAACCTATTGATTAGTCTAATTGTTATGTTATTTATTAGACTGTTGTATAAACAGGTGTGTGTGTGTGTGATATGTATTCACAGGAGTTTATGAAGGAAATATAAACAATGCATGATGTTTATTTGCAGGAGTTTATGAAGGAAATATAAACAAGTGTCTGTGAAACGAACGTTTAAAAACGAGCGCAACTTGATTATTTACAAGTTTGAACTGTGTACAAGGAAATGAATATGTACACGAATGAGTTTTTATGTACAGACAAAGATGGATGTACATAGGAGGGTTGGGACTTACACTGTAAGAGAGGCCCATTGATTTGAAAGCGCCACAGGAATAATGCTCCTTTCAATACCAATGGTATTTAGTGTAAAATGTACAGATGAAACAAAAATGATTGATTGAAGTTTATCTGTAAAAAGTATTTTCAAAAAGAAAGAGTATCTGTATTATGTACAGATAAAAAGATTTTGAAAAAGAAGTATCTGTGTTATGTACAGATAAAAAGTTTGATATGTACAAAGAAATATTATGTACATAAAAGAATGTTATGGGACTTACACTGATGGAGGCCCATTGGTTTAAAAGAAATCTTGCTCAGAGAAACCTTCCTTTAGAACCAATGGTTTCAACAAGATAGACAAACGAATGAAAACAAATGAAAGAGATTTGTTTATGTTTGAATATTGACAAAGATGTTTTGAATATGTACAAATAAAGCTAAGTATGTACATAAAGGGTTGGGACTTACACCATAAGGGAGGCCCATGATCGATCGAGAAGTTCGAGAAGAAACGAATTCGCTTTTATCGCTTTAAATCGGATCGATCATGGTAAAAATGCAAGTTTTGATGAAATGTTTTGAAAAATGATTTGAAAATGTTTTGAGAATGTTTTGAAATGTTAAGTTGATTTGTGAAAGGTTTTGAAAAAATCGAAGTCGAAAACTTGAAAAATTCACCTTTAAGGAGGTTTGAAAACAGCTTCGTAACGCCGCTGCTCGATTGAAATTTAATCAGATGAAAATATTTTTGGATTTTTTTGACATAATCATAAAATATATATATTAAATGACAAGTGTGCAAAAAATCATCTCAAAATGAGAAGTTTTGATTGGTTAAAAAAATTGTTGAAGTTTTTGTAAAAAAACATGAAAAAATGAAGAGTTTGAAAAAGAAATGGTCTTGAGAGGATCAACCCATGACCACGAGGTGAGGCACGTAAAGTACTAAGAGCAAGCAAGCAACCACCGGCCAACGCTTGGGATGTTTAGTGGATCAAAACACGTGTTGATATGAGATTGGAAAGTTTTTGAAGAAAACATGAAAAGTTGCAAGCTTTGTAAAAAGAATGGTCTTGCTGGGTTTTGAACCCATGACCATGAAGTGATGCGCGTGTCACAAAGCCTTAAAGGCAAGCCATGAACCATCGAGCCAAACGCGCTTGAGTTGTTTAGTGGACAAAGACACGCCAGACATAAGATTGGAAATTTTGAATATTTGAAAATCAAGAACACATGAAGAACGCGCACAACTGGCTTATGATTTTGATTTTCGCCACGAATTCAACCTAAAATCCTCGTTTAATGAAATCCAATGATGTAAACATCAAAGTTGACCGATTTTGCACCACGAACATGATTATGGTTGTTAATTTTATTTATTTTCACTTATCATGTTTTTGATTCAAGAACACGATGAACCCTAAAACGAATTTTTCAAATTAAATGATCCATGGTTCATGATTGTTTGATTTTTGAGGGTTATTGTTCGTTAGGGTGTAAAGAGATTGGCCGTGAGTTTTTTCAAATGGTGCAAGGAATCAAGAGAACCGCCGTGTTCTAACTCGAAAAGTTGAGATCGAAACTGCTCTAGAGCACTTCCATGTATTTCTTGATCCTTAGAGTACCAAATGCATGTGAGGATGCTTTGAGATGGCCGCTTGCTTTGAATCCTTCCCAATCGATCCAGCCAAGTCTACCGCACAGACTGAAAATGGAGCTCGAATTTTGGTTAGAGCACAGCTTGTTGTTCTTGGTTTGAATCATCTCTATGATGTCTATGGATCGTATGGATGATCAAACTCAAAGGAATCAAGCCTAGCTTCAGCCAATTCCATGGCGCTTTGCAAGTTTGAAAAATGGAAAATGAAAACTGTTTTTTAGCTTTGTTCAGGTTAATTTTAAGCTTGTAACATGTTTATTAATGATTATGGAACATGTTAGACACCAAAGACTTTCATGATTTTACTGATTTTGTAAATTGCAAGTTTTTCAAAAGTTTATCATGTCTCTTGATTTTGGAGAAAGAAAAGAGAAAGCATGATTCTTGCAATGCTTTGGTGTGTATTTCTCTTGGATTTGTGATCCTTTTATAGGCAAGTGGTCTGAAATGTTAGGCAAGGAAGGACATGGCATTTTGCAATTTGAAGTTGCCTTAAAGGGCAAGAAAGGCATTTTGCCTTAAAAGGAAACTTCCTTTTTTTTACCATGTGCAAAATTGCTCAAACTTGATCCAATCTTCAATCATTATTTTTTACTGATGTTTATCAGTTTGATGAGTCATTTGGCAAGGTTGCAAGTGGTTTAAGTGAAAAAACACAAAATGACCTATAATTTGAAGTTGTGAACTTTGAAATTTAAGTTTCATGGAACCTTTGGTTTCAATTTCAAAAACATAGCTAGCCTCCATGGATTTTGAAGTTCTTGGACATTTTGGAAAGATTTTTCCATGATCTACAACTTTCATGTTTTGAGTTTTTTCAAATTCCAATTGGAACTAGGTGAAAAAATGGCTTGAAGTTTGGAAAAAATGTAAAATTTCAACACTTAGAAATTTTTCTAAGTTATAGAAATTTTGACTTTTTGTTGACTTTTCCAAATTCTTTGATTTTTGATGATCATGATGGATCATTTGAAGTATTTTGATGATTGAAAAAGTTTTGTTTTGAAAAATTTGACCAAAAGTCAAAGTTTGACTTTTCTGTGCAGATGAAATTTCATCAGACGTTTCTGAAATTGACTGATGAAGTCTGTGAACTTCTGTGATGATTTGAATCCAGAAATTAGGTCAAAAGGTTGTATCTAAGATATGATGACCAATCTCCATTCAAAAAAGTCATCCACTGCTCAAAAAGTCAGAGAATTCTCTTGCCCGATCAAAACCCTAATTGGTCGATCCTCGATTGATCTGTGAGAGAATTTGATATCTGAGGATGGAAGGGTGATGATTTGATCAAGATAGATCAAATGAGATGGAAGAATCTCAAACCCTAATTGGTTGGCTCAAAAATCAGATGAAAATCTGATGAAACCCTAATTTCGACCTGTGAATGCTACACCCGATTATTGCTGTCTGAGCTGTTAGTTATGAAATGATGCAAATATATGGTGGTATATTAGGTCAAAAATTGGGGTATGACACACGCGAGTAAACGCGGCCTTATCGTTAAACCATCATCGAAAATAAAAGTGGAATCCTTGTCTCAAATTTGAAAGAAAACAAAAGTAGCATGGCTGCCCACGTTTCTTGGTTATATCTTTCACGAATAACGCGATTTAGATGTCGAACCATCACCGAAACTAGTCATGGAAACCATATCTCAAATTTAATTGAAATTAAAAGATGAGAGTAACATAATACGCGATGTCTCAACGGTTTCTCGGCGAGTTTCTACGCGAATAATCGCGGAAACAAACTTACCTTCATCGAAACTAAACATGAATATCACTCAAACACAAACTACAACCGAAATTAAAACGAGAATAAGATGGTGTACCAATGGTTTCTCGGTTATATCCTACGCGAATAAACGTGGAAATATCAACCTTCATCGAAACAAACATTATCATCTCAATCCAACTCAGTTACACAGAATTTAGCATGGATTCGACACAAGATTTCAGCATGTATCGACAGTTTAATATCAATTTTAATTCTTATTTCCAAACCATATTTCAAACTATCACAACAAATTGCCAACCTAAACACAAATCTCTTTGATTCATACCAATGCAAATGTTAACAAATTGTTTTCATCGTAACCAAGCATATCAAAATAATATCTATATAGAACACAATTGTTCGACAATGTATATGGAATCGAAATTACCAAGTCGCTACGCAATGTGAGTTGTTTTACCAAGAGCAGCCTCCATATCAACTATGCGCCGTAAACGAGCTAGCACTTGAAGCATGTAAAACCAGCCATGTACTCTAGAGTGGCACCATTGGTACTGAGAATCATGCACTACAAGTCCAACTTTGACCATTTTCTCATGGGATCCAAATTTACCTCTGCTTATCAGTACATCTGCCAAATCCCGTGTACATGTCTTTAAAGTGTTTGTCCTCAGACATATAGGGTGAGGCTTCTCAAAAGCTTCATTCAATTCATAAGTTCAACAACCGAACACATCTCCACTAAAGCACCGATTAGAAACTCATTGTAGCCATGGTATGAGTGTTGGGTTTCTGTATGTGAGTTGTGAGAAGTAGCTGTATTAGTATTGATGGCAAAGCATAACAGAAGCAGGATGGATAAAGTGATAGAGAGAACGAGTCTCGCAGCCGCCAAGGGTTTGGGTTTTTGGAGAGAGAGACGATAAGAGAGGTTCCGGTGAGAGGAAATGAAGGAACGGAGGGAGTGTTACGGCATGGGTTATGGTGGTCGAAGGAGGAAACGATGGCTAGATGGAGGTGGATGTGAGGTAAGGCGGCTGGGAGTATGTGGCGAAGAGAGATTGAATAGAGGGATTCTGTGAGAAGAAGAGGTTGCTGGAAGGTAGGTAGTGGTTGTATTTGTGAAGAAGAAGAGGTTGTGGTGGGTATATGGCAGCGGTGAGGTTTGTGGCGAGAGCTGTGAAGATGGTTATGCTGTGATGAAGGGTGTTGTTCGGTGAAGGTGGAGGTAAGACAGCTGTGAGTGTGGGTTGCAGTGAGAAGGAGATACAATGGGGTTCGCTCCTTGAATGGGGGTGATGGTTGCAATGGCGGACGATTGTGTGAGGAAAGGAAGGTGGTCAGAGAATGGATGGAGAAGAACAGAGGATGGAGCGGGCAGCCGGGTTGAAGGGAGGTGACGGATGAGGAGCAGAGAGATTGAGGGAAGCAATATGACATTGAGGGATAAGGTCGTTGAAAATGAAAAGTAATTTATTTTTCATGCACTCAAAACCATCTCGCCTCCGCCTCCTCTCTCACATTTTTTTCAAGTTTTGGCCCCTTCAATAGTAAATTATAACACATATATATACCAAAAAATTAGGTTTAGCAATTTTTAAAATGGCAAAATACCTTTGATGAATTGGACCCAAAAGCCCAATAGATTAAAAAGAAATCATTCAACAACATTTTTATTTTGATTTTGAGGTGAAAATCGACACTTAAAATTGTTAAATGATAAAAATTTGGACAATAAATTATCCGAAAAATAAAATAAACATATTAAAATAAATCACGGGTTTCATAGATTAAAGAAAATTATCGACATAATTAAAATTGAAATAAAACGATAATAAAAATACATGATTTTAAAACACTTACTATTAAAACAAAACTTCAAATGTATTGAAAATTAGAGAGATCATTTTCATGATCTACGTGACACGAGATTCATAAAGCAGTGAGTTAGAGGCGAAAGTTTGAAATATTTTTCCCACTAATTTTCGTACAGTGTCGAATCGCTTTTAGCAGTCTGTTTGTAAAATCGAAATATTGATATCATCGTCATATAATCAACTTAAACGATGCAAGAAACAGGTAGAGAAATAAAAATGAATGAAGTGAAATAACGGGTATTTCACAACTACAAAACGATGCAAATATCGATTTAAACTAACTTTTAGTCAATTTAAATACGACGAAATGATGCGTATGCAATGAGTGAATGACTGTTTAATGCAATGACCTAATGGAAGCGTATGCGGATGAATATGAAGTCTAAGCCAGATAAAATCGAGATAGGAGGGCAAATTTTGGGGTGCAACAGCAAGCCAATTGAATTTCCATGGCCTGAATTGTGTTACACCATGATTAGGGTTTCTGTGAATGAATTAGGGTTTCCCTTAATAGGACAAATTGGACAATAGGACCCATGCCAGTGTGTTCGGAATGCTCCAAGGAATCGAACCATGGCCTTAGGTTTTATTTATATTATGTATGCTGGATTTTAGCGTCGAACAATGGCCGACGCTAGCTTCAAATATTTGAATTGGGGACGATGAAGCCGCGCGGACGAGGAAACCAGGAAGCAACACTTGTCTTTCTTCTACTCTCCCGGCCAAACAAGAGAACGCTACTGCCGATGGCAAAGGCAAAGGGACTCAAGGTTTGAAAGCAAGGTCTCCGGCTCAACTCGCAAGACCAATGTTTTTTCCTCCTTTACAAAACTCGCCTTCATATTTTTATATTCTAATATTTTGCATTATATTTTAATTAATTTCACATTTTATTTATGCATTAAAAATTGTCAAAATAATTTTCCTTTTGCATTTATTTTCTAAAATCTTTATTTAATTTAATAAATTAAAAAACATATTTTTGCATGCATATTTATTTTTATTTATAATTTTGCATTTAAATCATTGTAAATTCATTTTTAATTATTAAATTGCATCTAAAAAATCCCAAAAAATTATTTTAGCATGTTTACATTATTTCCAGCATGTCATATTTTTTCCAATTAAAAATTTGCATTTTTCCTAACATTTTCTCTTATTTCGATTTCATCATATTTTCCGATTTCTCGCTCGTTTGCTGTGTTAATCCGATCTGCATTTATCCTTCCGTTTTCATTTTATTTTTTCAATAATGTAATTGTATACGAGATGTAATAGTTTAATTTAGGACTTTATTTTCCGCATTTTAAAATTATGTATCTGCCCCAAAGCCATGTAATAGCGTAGGACATTTACCTTTCCGTACTTTACATTCTGCATTTTACTTTCCGCACCCTATAAATTGCTAGTAACTAGGCGTGTATGGTAAGACTAAAATTGAACATAGCCCACTAACTTCAAGATAAAATATCCAAATCAACACACTTTTCACACACGCACCTTTAGGGTAATTCTCTCGCCTTTGCGAATTCAAAATGGTCATGTCCCCTAACGAGAGGTATCCTAGCACCGCTGCCTTCCAAACAAATCATCATAGTCCCTTCGATACAAAGATCATAAGACCCACGATGTCGCCTCCGAATACATGATCTTGACCTCGATTGTCGCCACGAAAATGATGATAGTCCTTCGAATGTGCTAGGATACTTCCTGTTGCCTTCTATGACCATCCGATGTCCCTTCGAATGTCCCGCTTACATCCAACGAATGGAGCTACCTACTAACTAATGGTATGGCTAGCGCTATTCTAAAGGAACGTAGAAGTAAGAAAACGACCAATTCTGAGTAGGTAATAAGACTTTTAGTTGCTTGCTCGATCAAAATACTTTTCACACCTCACACTTTTGTCAAAGTTCAAACTCTTTTCAAAACGAAACATTTCCAAACACTTTGTATACACTCCTACATGAGTCATTACAAAGTCAAAGCAAAATGCCTCTTTCAAAACATTTTTTTGTCAAACACACAGAAAGCAATTTTAAAAAGTGATCTAGAGCAACTAAGAGCCCGTAGATAACTACGGATGGAAAGGGGTGCTAATACCTTCCCTTTTCATAACCATTCTCCGAACTCGTAATCTAACGAAGGTCTTTTCTCATACTTTTACCTTCCTTAATTGATAAAATAAAAGTCGGTATGACTCTTGCTATCCACACATTTGGATACAAAATTCCTACAAAGTCGCTTCACCGATCACACACGGTCGTGACGCTTTTCTTTTCTTCGGATTACGCACTTCCATCCGCCAATTGACTTGACCTGAGGGTCCACCAAAGATCCATCCGAGTAACAGAGCCGCCATCGCTTCGCTCTTTCATTGACATATCACATTTTGTCTGTGGAAATGAAACAAGGAGTAAGCATACAAATAAAGAAAATGGAATAAAGCTAAATGAAAATCTTACCTAGGAAGTCGAGGACTTCTCAGAGGTAAGGCAAGTAAATCCTGACCCGGATCGGTCCAAGGAGTCCGAATTTCTAGGAAAGGATCTCGAATCGCCAGCTATCATAGTCAAAGCCGAAATAGGAAGCGGATCACAAGTCCAATAAAGAGGGAACTTATGATGTCCATCTGCACTATAAATAATATAAGGGACCGGGACCCACATCTAACCTGAGGAAACGCCTTGTAGCCCTTGAAATCGAGGTGTAGGCTTGAGGAAACTTTTTGGGATGCCACTGATGGCAACTCAGCCTGTGTCGTGCTTTTTATTTCAAGAAGGAAAAGAATGCACTAATGGTAGGTTATAGATAGGCTCGCATATTATTTCAAGGTCGGATGAAGCCCCAACCGCTGGGACGGAGTTGAGGAGCAAGGTTAATGGTGCGAAGGATATCGGTCTCAAGTCGGAGAGGGGAATTGAATGTCAAACCCTCGATCACCCCAAGATAAAAGTAAACCACTCTAGTTTGACCTCTTGAGGACGGATCATGCGACACTCTCCCTGCACTCACAAGACCTGTAATCACGCCATCTTCGCCTCGTAGACAGACATTCCTTAAAGAGCGAGGGCAGCGATTTCTTCATCTTGTATTAGGCTCCGTTTAAAGCCTACAACTTCTCATTTGATCAGATGGTTGGTTTCCATTATAAGCTCCACCGAACCTGAAGAGTCAGGGTCAGAATCACTATCAGAAGTAAAGACTTCAGTGCAAACCCTATCTGTGACTCTCTTTAGGTCAGTTATTCTTCGAGCATTGCTCATCTCACAGATGCATTCCTCAAACAGGTTTTTCGTTCTTCGTTTCCTAAGTGGATTTTGCGACCAAAATCATCGCATTCCCTAATGACAACCATGTTTAGAATGAAACAAAAAGCAATGTAGGGAAAAGAGGATACCTGAGTTTGATGATTGATAACACGATTTTATATAACATATTTGATGTATTTTTCATAAGTAATGTTAATGTTTTTATTTAATTATTTCACTTTATTTCTATATTACGTTGGTATTTTCTATGTTTCATGTATTTGCATTAAATAAAGATAAATCGAGCAAAGAAGTAAAATCGAGGAAAAATAGTATTAAAAGGCAAAGAAATGAAGCAAGGAGTGGTATATAGCAAAAAGGAGGTGTAATATAAGGAGAAAGCAATTACACAAAGCAAGCAGGCCCAGCCCAAGCAAGTAGGCCCAGACGAAGCCAGCCAGCTGCCACGTGGCTGAGGCGGCCGTCTCATCTTCACACATGCCTCGGAGGCGCCCGCCCAGTGGGGTCCACCACTTTCACACCCGAGACGACGCCTCAAAGTCAAGGGCCACGTGGAGGCGCCCGCCTCCCTCGCAAGTGGGACCCTCCATTTTCGCAGCAGTTGAGACGCACGTCCCCATTTGTGGCCTATTCTTGAGGCAACCGCCTCCTCCATTTTTTAAGGCAATTTTCTCTCCACGTTCACCACTTGCTGCATAAAGTCGAGGAAAGGCGCTATAAATGCTTCTATAAATAGGAATCCCAGTTTCAGAATTAAGGGTCGGCATTTCACCGAACAACCGCTATTTCATATTTCGTAATTTTATTCCAGTAATGTATTTTTCTAGTTTTCACTGATCTAACCTTACGTTAGATCCAGTGCTTTTTATTCCTTGTCGTATCTTATTTTTCCTTTCAATTCAAGAAGTCAAGAACAAGGTTATTTCCAGCATTCTTAATTTCAGGTTTTATTTATTTATTTTATGTTATTTAATTTATTGTTGCTCGATATTATTTATTTGATTTTGGTAATGTTTAAATATATTGAACCAATTTATTTATGCATGTCTAATTAATTAATATGTCCGCTAATTAGTTCGATATTGGTATGTAAATTAATCGATCCATAGGAATCTAAAATAAATCGCATAATGTTACGTTGTTAAAAATATTCTTTCCGACTTAGATATCTAATTTAATTTATTAAAAGTTTAGAAACCAACAGAGCGAAAGTTTGAGGTTAATAAACCGACTAAGATTAGAAACCAACAGAGCGATTGAGGTTTAGAATCGATAGGTACTAGGTATTGTTTTTAAAACCGCGACAAGATTTTAAAACCAATTAAACTTTATTTATTTTCAAAAAGTGTTTTTATATTCATGGATAGCGGAAGCATACGTTAGGATTTAATTACATGATTCTTATCAATAGAGCGACATTGAGATAGGATCTTTAGATAAGTATTGTTTGTCAAATAGGATTTTTATCAACATGAGTAACACGCTGGAACTTTAGATCCCCTTAGGTTAGACGAATTACGCATCGATATCTATTTATTTATTTATTATATTTTCCTTAACAAAAATCCTAAAGAATTATTCTTTAGTCAGATACCGTAACATAGGATAACAATAGGTCGATTTATAGTCTCGTGGGTTCGATATCTTTAAAACTACGCGATAGGATCGCACTTGCAGCATTGATTTATAGACGATAAAGTCGCGATCAAGTTTTTGGCGCCGTTGCCGGGGACTATTTAAGTCGATATTGCAACTCTGGTGTTACACCGTATAGACTAAGGCTTTTTTTATTTTATTTACCATGTATGACCCAAATTTTCCTATGCCCATTATCAAGATTATGAGGAACCACAAGAATCCCATAGATCCAACCTTGAAATACTGATGGAAAACTTTAATGCTTCACAAACCTACTCTTACCCAAACTACCTCCAAAACTACCAATCCCCATATTTTGAGGAACCACAAGAAACTTATAATTTCAACCAAACTTTTCCTCAAACCAATTCTTCCTACAATTATCACACCCAATATTTTGAAGAATCACCGTAACCATATAAATGATCTCAAATATTAATGGAAGATTTTAACGAATCATGTAGGATGTTAGAACGCTGTGGAAACACAAAAAGAGACTTTAACTTACTTTCAAGACTCTGAAGAATCACAAGATTTTAATTTCGAAACATCAATAGAGGATTCCGATGAGATAATAACTAACTCTAGGTTAGAGTCTATGATTGAGCACTTTGTAGAGGCACAAATTATCCAAAATGAAGCACAAACTATCCATAATGAAGAAGTGCGAAAACAAAGTCTTCAAATTAATGAAACCCTTAGCCAACTAACCATTAAGGTAGAATCCTCGCCTCACAAAGATGTTCTTAGAGACTCAAATCTCCCAACTCAAACAAAACCTTCTAGAACCTCAACCTGAGGAAGATGTGGATGTTGAAACAACCATTATGAAAATACTACTTGGAAATCTAGAAAGTGATGACGAGTTTGAGGAGAGTGATATTGTGGCCGAGGAAAATTCTGACGAGAAAATAGTGGAGATTGAGAAAAATGAACCAACACTGTTCGAAGAGGAGGTTGTAAAAGAGGTAGAAAAGGAAGCATCTATTGTAACCCCAAATCACTATGTCCCACTAATTCCTTCCGAAAATTTTTATGGAAACCCTAGACTCCCAATCTAAAACGACGCTATGGTATTGAAAATATCCATACTAATTCACCACTATTGGAAGTCTTACCTAAAAAGCGAAAATTAGAGGACCATAAAATTAGGGATATAATTACTGTTAAGAGGGTAAGGTTAACTTATGAGGCGACGGACGAAATCACTAAGCCAAAAATTGAAAAACTTATACTTAGGATAAATCCAACCACTACCAATATGTCGAAGAATAAACCGCCCTACGTACGTAAGAAAAGAAAAGGTGAGGATATGTGAGATGGCTTGATAAGTGGCCATGGAAAATCAACGGTAGTCATTCTAGTTTCTAATTTTAAATTTTCTTTTCGTATTTTAAATTTTCCTATTTTATGTTAACTTTTAATTTTATTCGTTAACGTTACACCCTTTCATCGATGCTCGAACTATTTTCCACTAATACCGATAATTATATTCAATTAAATAATCTACATTAATATTTATATAATAATTGAATATTCTTATTATCGTATTCTTCTACTAATATACAGAATTAATACTTCCCAATATTTATTATATTAATTATAAAGCATTATATACTAGTATTATATATATCCTACTAATTAAAAAATTCTAAATCATCTTTATATATATATATATATATATATATATATATATATATATATATATATATATATATATATATATATATATATATATATATATATAGTATATAATGTGTATGCATGTGGTCGACAAAATTGTTCCCTATCTCTATTACCTAAGTCACATGCATCTCTCGCTGCCCAAGATGATCACCCTACTCTTTTCTGATTTCTCCTGGTTTTATCGCATTGAGGACAATGCTTATTTTAAGTTTGGGGGAGTCAGAGCATTTCTTTGTTCATTTTTATTTTCTTTGCTCTATTTAGTATTTCTTTTTGTTTCTTTTTCTATGTATTGCAAAATTTCCATTCAATAAAATACATGTTTATGAAATTTTAATCTCTTATGTTTAAATTTCATGCTTATTTGAATTCCTCCGTTTCTTGAGCCATAACGAAAAATTTTAACAAAAATTAAAACGCATATATTAACACATTCAAATAATACTAAGGTTGCTTATTTTTAATTAAGAATTCGAGTAAAAACTTAACAAAACTGTTATCGTCCTAACACTTTAAAACCCCCAATGTGTTAGATTGATTTAAGTACTTATTATACCAGAACCTTTAAAACTTAGTTTTAGATTAGCCCCAAGTAGTTTATTAAGCAGTCGGCACCGCCGAAAACACAAACTACGTGGAGAACCGATGAATATAAGTGATTGATCAAATATCTTTAAGAAAATTGCTTTTATTTAAGATGCACTTACTAAGTTAGATGGTCCTTACCAGATCGTTTAATCCAAAAAGTTGCTGAAAATATGAATTTTATGCAAAATAATCCATTAATAAATTGGTTCAGTGGTCCCTGGTGCTGAACTTGGTAGGGCGAATTACGGTTCGATCCCCCGCAATTTGTAATTGGGTAAAAGGAGTACCAAATATTCTATTACCAGAACTCCTAGCTGGCTTACTAAGATCAAATTCACTAACCGGTTACTCCACTATGTGCGTGTACGGTAATGGGCTTAATGTGATTGCGCCAGAATGAAAACGGGTGAAACAAAACGAAAGTATTAGGTCGAGCTATAATTCACGACTTAAATTGGTCTGCAAAAAATGGGGTTGTCTAGTGTTATTACGGTGATTTTGGTGTCAAAGTCTAAACTCGAGTTATCCAACAAAGAAGTGAATTGCAACCTAGTACGAATTGAATTGTGTTATATATCTGCGTTTGACATATGCTTAAGTGATTTTCATTTTTAATTTTTGCTTGAGGACAAGCAAAGGTTTAAGTATGGGGGAGTTTGATAACACGATTTTATATAACATATTTGATGTATTTTTCATAAGTAATGTTAATGTTTTTATTTAATTATTTCACTTTATTTCTATATTACGTTGGTATTTTCTATGTTTCAGGTATTTGCATTAAATAAAGATAAATCGAGCAAAGAAGTAAAATCGAGGAAAAATAGTATTAAAAGGCAAAGAAATGAAGCAAGGAGTGGTATATAGCAAAAAGGAGGTGTAATATAAGGAGAAAGCAATTACACAAAGCAAGTGCCCCCAAGCAAGTAGGCCTGCATTTAAGCCACCACCGCCACGCCGAGGCGGCCCTCATCTTCACATGCCCTGAGGCGCCCGCCTTAGCAAGTGGGGTCCACCACTTCCCACACCCGAGACGCACGCCTCAAAGTCAAGGCCACGGAGGCGCCCGCCTCCTCGCTGGGACCTCCATTTTCGCAGCAGAGACGCACGTCCCCATTTGTGGCCTATTCTCGAGGCAACCGCCTCCTCCATTTTTAAGGCAATTTTTCTCCACGCTCACCACTTGCTTATGCATAAAGTTGAGGAAAGGCGCTACAAATGCTTCTATAAATAGGAATCCTAGCTAATTAAGGGTCGGATTTCACCGAACAACCGCTATTTCATATTTCGTAATTTTATTCCAAAGAATGTATTTTTCTAGTTTTCACCGATCTAACTCACGTTAGATCCAAAGGCTTTTTATTCCTTGTCGATCTTATTTTTCCTTTCAATTCAAGAAGTCAAGAACAAGGTTATTTCCAAGATTCTTAATTTCGTGTTTTATTTATTTATTTTATGTTATTTAATTTATTGTTGCTCGATATTATTTATTTGATTTTGGTAATGTTTAAATATATTGAACCAATTTATTTATGCATGTCCGAATTAATTAATATGTCCGCTAATTAGTTCGATATTGGTATGTAAATTAATCGATCCATAGGAATCTAAAATAAACCGCATAATGTTACGTTGTTAAAAATATTCTTTCCGACTTAGATATCTAATTTAATTTATTAAAAGTTTAGAAACCAACAGAGCGAAAGTTTGAGGTTAATAAACCGACTAAGATTAGAAACCAACAGAGCGGCTTGAGGTTTAGAATCGATAGTAGGTACTAGGTATTGTTTTTAAAAACCATGACAAGATTTTAAAACCAATTAAACTTTATTTATTTTCAAAAAGTGTTTTTATATTCGGATAAGGAAGCATATGCTAGGATTTAATTACATGATTCTTATCAATAGAGCGACATTGAGATAGGATCTTTAGATAAGTATTGTTTGTTTAAATAGGATTTTATCAACATGAGTAACACGCCGCTGGAAATTTAGATCCCTTAGGTTAGACTTAATTACGCATCGATATCTATTTATTTATTTATTATATTTTCCTTAACCAAAAATCCTAAAGAATTATTCGCTTTAGTCAGATACCGTAACATAGGATAACAATAGGCCGATTTATAGTCTCGTGGGTTCGATATCTTTAAAACTACGCGATAGGATCGTGCACTTGCAATCATGATTTATAGATTTATAAAGTCGCGATCAATGATCGATCGATCAAAGGATGTGTTTTGAAGGAACCGACGGCAAAAGAGCGCAGAGGATTTGGAGATTTGTAGAGAAAGATTTCGGAGAGCAATTAAGGAAATATAATGAGTAGGAGGAAAGGGTGTGAAATCGTGTTTTCCCTATTATAGGGCAATCATGCAAAAATATATATATATACAAGGACCGTTGACTGGTGTCACGGGTCACGTGTTACACTTTTTGGAAAAGTTTGAAAATGTAACACATCTCGCTAAGGGATTAAGGGTTCAAACTGTTTGGTCGACACGGATTCAAGAAGCTTAAAACCGAGCGACCAAGGGGGCTTATGATCATGCACAAGGACAGAATTATAGGACAGGATGAACCGACTCAAACTTTTGGTAGGGTAATCACCTATACCTCATGCAAGCCTTAAACCTAGGCTCATTGTGTGAATTGTTTGTGTGTGCTAAACATGACATCATGACATCATTCGCATTGCATATCATTTCTAACTATTTCAAGGACCTAGGGATTTATCTTTGCTTTGTTTTGTAGGTATTATGGCTTCTAGAAAGACTATCCGAATCAACTTCATGGGTATACCTTCTCACCAAAGAATTGGTTTCGTAAATTTCACCATGCTCAGCCATCAAAAGACATGGTTATCTACTTGATTTGGTTATCTCCGTTTTGAAGAAGATATGATGCATGTCCTATTCCGCTTTTGATCCGAAACACCATTGCTTTACATTCCCTGATTATCATTGGTTCCTACCTTGAAGAGTTCTCTGTTACTGGGGTACCTATTCTTGACCAAATGCCATTTACCGGTCTAGAAAAGGTTCCTAAGTACGAAGACATTGCATCGCCTTACATCTTAAGCGCTCAGACATCAAGCCAATTGGGAAACAAGAAGGAGTTAAGGGTTTACTTTCTAAGTTTCTAATTAAGAAAGCCCGAGAATTCCTCAAAGTTATGAGTTTCATGCATTTGAAAATATTGTGGCCTTGCTAATTTATGGTTTGGTTCTATTTCCTAACTCGGATCAATTCATCGATATCAATGCCATCAAGTTGTTCCTTACCCGCAACTGCGGCCTACTTTACTTGGAGATATTCTACATTCTTCCACACTGCATTACCAAGAAACAAGGAACTCTCATGTGTTGTATACCGTTACTTTCAAGGTGGTTTATTTCGCACCTTCCTCCATCGCTTTGAAGAATGAACAAAGGTCGAGATGGTCTCAAAGATTGATGTCACTCTCTCATTCCGATATCCGCTGGAATCTTTTCTCTCAAAAGGACTTCACATTCATTGAGCGCCAGGAGAATTCTAATGTACCACTACTTGGTATAAGGGAGGTATTACTTACAACCCTTCTCTAGCTTTACGCCGCTTGGTTTTGCTCAAGAGATGGTCCACATGATATGCTTCTCCAAGATGTTGTGTTCGAATACAATCACGATCTCGCATTACCGATTTAAGGTTTATACACGCTGGGGCATGGTAAAGAAGATCGATACCAAGACTTTGGGGAACCAAAACTCCATTCCTTGGGAACCTTACTCAAATGGGTGCGAGCTCGAGCTCAAAACCTCATGATGCCATTCACTGCTCTACCAAGAATTATGGAACTCTTATAGGTGACGTACTTATGTCGTTCTCCATCCTGACATGCCTACTGATTTTGAAGACTTGAAGAGATCCTGGATTCAGCTCAAGGAAGAGAGGGATACCTTTGAAGCTCAGTGTTATGCAAGCGAGAAGAAAGTGCTAGAGTTGACAAAGCTACTTCATGAGGAGCGAAGCATCAATGCCTACATCGGCACCAAGAGGAAGCGCCCATGGGTGACTTAGAGCTTTAGGATGTTTATGTTTTCTTTTATTGTTTCGAACTATCTCTTGTACTTAAAAAGAAAAAAAGAATAATGAAAAGAGTACTAATAAATGTTTGTTCATTGCTTGTTTAACAAATTTAAATCTCTAAGGTCCTTGAAAACATTGCATTGCATTCGTGATAAACATCGTGATAGCATAGCATAACATTGCATCACTGTACATTGAGATTGGTTTTTCATTTGCTCGCTATTTATTTTAGCGTAAATGGCTCTTGAACAGATCACAAAGATCTTCAAGCTCGTAATGCCGGCCCAACAGATGTTCACCACCTTGGTCCAAGGCCAAGAAGATTTGAAGAAGCTCATCAACAAGAAGAAGAAGGTTGTTGGTCTCCTCAACATGGGCGTACGCCAAAGGTGGTCCTAAGGTGGTCACCGATTGAGCTCTCTCAAGGAAGTGTCCATACCGAGGAAAGTAACAAGGGTGATGGTGAAGGCAACACCGAGCTTGAGAAGAACTATGATGATGGCCAATACACTAATGAAGATGACAAGTACAAGCAACTTGAAGATCGTCTCAATGCCGTGGAAAACTCAAGATGTCCGGCTGAATTTTGATGATCCGAGTCTCTGCCTCGGTGTTGTGATTCCTCCCAAGTTCAAAGTTCCTACTTTTGCTAAGTATGATGGCGTGTCTTGCCCAAAGTCGCATTTGAAGTCCTATGTTCGTAAGATCAATCCCCACACCGATGATGTAAAATTGTGGATGCACTACTTTCAAGAAAGTTTGTCCTAACTCAATTGGAGTGGTATTATCGCTAGAGAATGACCGTATCCATACTTGGAGTGACTTACCGATGCTTTCTATGCATGATGAGTACAATGTCAATTGACACCCACTCGCATGCAACTACAGAGCATGTCTATGGGTCGTGATGAGAAGTTCAAGGAGTATGCTCAAGTGGAGAGACCTAGCGTGAGTTCACCCACCCTTGTCCAATAGGAGTTGGTTGATATGTTCATGGGGACACCGACAGCCCATTCTTCAATCATCCGATTGAAACTCTTCACCGGATTCACCGAAATGATACTTACAAAGCGAGCGATTGAGGTCGGTATCAAGAGTGGAAGATTCGTAGACATCTTCAAACGCTAAGAGATCTTTGGTGGTAAGAAAGAAGCCAATGCTGTATGGTCGAAAAGCCGAGCCAAGACCGACCGCTGCCCATCTCCGGGGCCAGGATCTCCAATCCTACATCAAGACAACCTCAACGAGACAACGCACAGAACTGAACGCCACAAGATAGTTTACGAAGATCAACATGCCTTTGTCGCAAGCCTTGCAACACATGTTGAAAGCAGAGCCGACACTTGAGGGATCCTCCTCGAATGTCAACACTTCCTCTCCGAGATACAATCCTAATGCTAAGTGTGCTTACCATTCCAATAGCCCGTGACATAGTACTGATGATTGTTGGGCTCAAGAACAAGATTCAAGATATGATCAAGCAAGGATTGAGTTTGACCTCCCGCTGAGACCAATGTGATCAACGCGCCTATGCCTAATCATGACAAGAGTTCCAATGTCATGGTGATGATACTTATGTTTTCAACATAGATGACTTGACCATTCCTCCGATGATTAAGAATAACTGCTGCCGGTGTCAACCCAGATGCCCAGAATCGTTGGTGCCCATCCGCTACCGGATGGTTGTGCTTGGTTGAGAAGACGTGTTCAAGGTATGATGGATAACCGTGAGATACTATTTCAAACCACCGTGCGTAAGTTGTGTGAAGAAATGTCTAAGTTGAAGATTGACAATGCGAATGAAACAACACCATCCTGTGGGATACCTTGGGCAGCCAAGTGGAAAGTATGATTACATGGTGAAGTACACTGCCCGAGAGCTACAAGATTCCTATTGAAGATGTTAAGGCGACCGGATGGGGTGACGATTTCCTTAAGAT
The DNA here is from genome assembly GCA_021764765.1 of Vicia sativa. Lineage (NCBI taxonomy): Eukaryota > Viridiplantae > Streptophyta > Magnoliopsida > Fabales > Fabaceae > Vicia > Vicia sativa. Next base: position 41,600,012 of record CM038792.1, read on the forward strand.
TATGCCGATGTTAATACAATAAGGATTTCCACCATCGATCCTCGTGCCTAGAGTGGCACCTCTCATCATCACTTTCCAAGGCCCGTATTCCTCCGATAAAGTTATCCCTGGAATTATGGATACGAGGTTTACTATCATGGTGTCAAGCAAGACCTCCGACCATTGAAGATCTAACCATCAAAGCTACCATTCCCGACATTGACAACATCACCGGATCTAGTAAGGTGACCGTAACCGGAAGAGTATTCTCTCCGATATCTCTCCTCCAAAAGACATCGCGACTCACCGCATTCCAACTGCTCAACCCATTCCCAAGCTAGAGGGAAAGAACCAAGAACTCATCCCGCCACCGTATACCAAAGGAAGTTGTCAAGACACCTCCAAACAAGAAATGGAGGAAATTCAAGATTATCAAGAAGAGTGACTACAATGTTGTGGAACAATTGGGATGACCATCCAAAATCTCCATGTCGGCTCGCTTGTGCTCGAGGCTCATGCTAACGCCTGGTGAAGTTTCAAGAATGCCCATGTACCGCAAGACACTACCACCGACCGCCTCAAGTTTGTATTGCTAGCCCGGCCGCCAACAACGGCCTAGGCTTCTCGATGTCGATTTGACTCTTCCGAAAGAAACACAACAAAACCTTGCACATCTCTGTTGAATGCAAGGGCACTACATCGCCTCATGTTTTGCTGACACCGTTCTCGCCTCAACATCCTACCAAGATCGCTTTTGATCGACTTGATGTCGAGGGGTTGGTTCTCGAGACCCAAAGGACATAATCGTGAGAGCTTTTGATGGTTCTAAGCGAACGGTACTGGAGAGCTCACTGTCATAAAGTCTGCTCCTCGCACTTTTGACTCCACTTTCTTTGTCATGGACATTCGTCCACCTTACTCTTGCCTACTTGGACGCCTTGGATACATGGGGCAGACGTATTTCCACCCGCATCGTAAACTCAAGTACCCGTGAAAGGGAAGGTTGTTACAGATGTGGTGAAGAGGAATATATGGTCACCATCTACCATTCCATACCTTGAGATGGAAGGAGAATTCTTCGAGACTCCCGTCAAGCTTTTGAAACAATACCAGAGTCATGCCCTGACTCTCCCACACCCCGGTTACACAAGTTCCGCTTAGGATGGCCTCACTGAAAGATGCTCAAGCCGTTAAGAAGGAAAGAGTACTATTTGGGGTCAGCCCCGATCTTCCTTTCAAACCGACAAGACCGGGTTTAGGCTTCACCATCAAGGGTCAAGATGATATGCCGCGAACGTGCCGCCAACTTCCTTTCCGCACGCCGTAGTGGAATCCATGCTATAGAAGACAATGACAATGACTTCGACATCGCAAGTGGATCTTCCCAACCCGCATCATGGGCTCAAAGAATTGGAAGATCAAGACGCTATACCAATCTCCTTTAGTCGAGTAATTGCTCTTGTTTTGTTTTGCTTTTCGATTTTTTTATGTTTTGAACAATAAACTTTGAAAGCCTAGTGCCTTACCCGGGCATCATGGCTCGCTTTAGGGTTATTATCCTGATTGCGTATTTTCATTTAATAAATCGTTGGACTTTTGCATTCAATTGTTTGTTTTCTTTCTTTACTTTATCACCCCTTCAAAAGGCTATGTGTTTCTTACACACACCCACGTGATAATCGCAGAATCACTCCGAATCTCGTTAATAACAACTATGCTAATGCTAAATATGACTTCAATAATCCGATCTACCAAGACGAAGACGAAGTGAGGAAGATTGTGAAGTGCTGGAGAACTTGCCGATCGCACACAGAAGAAGAGCGAGTTATACACCACACCTAAGAGCAAGTCGAGGTTGTGAATTTGGGTACCGATTAAGATGTAAAAGAAATCAAGATAGGAGCGGTCTTGAGAACAAAGTGTTAAAGAAAGGTTGGTTCGATGCTACGAGACTACATTGAGGTTTTTGCTTGGTCATACGAAGACATGCCGGTTTAGACATTGATATTGTGGTACACCGATTGCCGATAAAAGAGGGTTTTCTCCAAGAAATGTATGTTCGCAGATGCGCCCCGAGATGTCGAAAAGATCAAAGCCGGTTATGAAACAGCTTCAACGCCGGTTCTTAGTCACACCTCTTATCCTCAGTGGTTGCAAATGTGGTACCCGCATCTAAGAAAGATGGCAAAGTACGAATGTGTGTGGATTACGAGATCTAAACAAAGCAAGTCCGAAAGATGATTTCCACTTCCTCATATTGATGTTCGTTGACAACACCGCCAAAGATAAGGTTTTCCTTCATGGATGGTTTCTCCTACAATCGATCAAAATGGCCTCAAGACATGGAGAAGACTACTTTTGTTACACAATGGGGCACTTTCGCTACAAGGTTATGCCGCTCGACTAAAGAACGCAGCGCCACTTATCGCATTATGGTGACATTATTTCATGACATGATTCATCACGAGATAGAGGTCTACGCCGATTTACATGATAGCTCGATCACGCATCAAGAAGAACATCTTGGTCATTTGCGTAAATTGTTTGATAGGTCAAGAAGTACAGTTGAGGCTTAATCCTAACAAGTGCACCTTTGGAGTCAGATCCGGAAAACTCCTAGGGTTTGTTGTCAGTGGTAAAGGTATTGAAGTTGATCCCGCCAAGGTTAAAGCTATTCAAGAGATGCCAGCTCCCCGCACCGAGAAGGAAGTCAGAGGTTTCTTGGGCCGATTGAACTACATTTCCAGATTCATTGCACATCTAACCGCTACTTTGAGCCAATCTTCAAGTTACTTAAGAAAGATCAAGTGGTGGAATGGAACGACGATTGCCAGATCGCTTTTGACAAAATCAAGGAATACCTTCAGAATCCTCCTATCCTGATGCCGCCCGCCAAAGGAAGACCTCTTATCATGTACTTGACAGTGTTAGAGAACTCAATGGGGTGTGTGTTGGGGCAACATGACGAGTCCGGTCGAAAGAGCATGCAATATACTACCTTAGCAAAAGTTTACCGACCGTGAAACAAGATACTCACAATGAGAAAACTTGCAACGCTTTTGGGCTGTCACGCTAAGACAAGATATGTTGACTCACACTACCTTGTTGATTTCTAAGATGGATCCGATAAAATACATATTTGAGAAACCAAATTTTCCTAAGAATAGCAAGATGGCAAATGATCTTGACCGAATACGACATCCAAAGACACTTCTCGTAAAGCGATCAAAGGAAGTGTAGTAGCCGATCATTTGGCTCATCAAGCCATAGATGACTATCACCTATGCAGCTCAATTTCCGCATTTAAGATGTTTTACTAGTCACCGATCAGGAAGAACTGTGCCCGCATTTAAGGACCCGAACAAGGATCCCGATGGACTATGGTCTTTGATGGAGCCTCAAACGCACTTGGCAATGGCATTGGCGCCATCATTACATCCCCACAAAGGACATACCTTTCACCTCCAGATTATGTTTCAATTGCACTAACAACATGGCCGAATACGGCTGCATCATGGGTCTTAAAGTCGCTATTGACTTAAGAATCAAGTTCTTACAAGTGTATGGAGACTCACTTTAGTGATCACCGATAAAGGCGAGGGGAAGCATCCGAATCTCATTCCAGACGAGAGCATGTTCGAGTTTGATTCTATCAAGAGATTACTTTCAATCATATTCCACGAGAAGAGAATCGCCATGCACGATTGGCTACTATGTCGCCTATGTTCAAGGTTAGATGGGACAACGAGGCTCCCCATCATCATTGAGAAGTTTGATGAACCAAAGATATTGTTGTGAGCTTGATATGTAAGAGAAACCTTGGTACTATATGTGAAGAGGTATCTTGAGGCTCGTGAATATCCCGCAGGGCATCCGTTAATGATAAGAAGTTCATGAGAAGATTCGCCCAAATTCTTTGTCAAGAACGGCATCTTATACAAGCGCAACCACGACTTGTGCTTATCTACTGCAGAGACCGTAAAACAACAATGCGTATCATGGAAGAGTTACAAGGCGCATTTGGTACTCACCCAAGGGACACACCATGGCTAAGAAGATTTTGAGAACGGGTTACTATTGGTCCACCATGGAAGTCGATTGTCACCGCTTATGCTCGATCTTGTCACAAGTGCCGATATATGCCGACAAAGTACACGCATTCTCCAGACTCAATGTTTTGACTTCTCCTTGGCCTTTGCAATGTGGGGCATTGACATGATCGAGAAATCAAGCCCACCGCCCAATGGACATCGCTTCATCCTTGTGGCAATTGACTATTTCACCAAGTAGAAGCAGCCTCGTCGATCTGTTACCAAGAATGTTGTGGCTCGCTTCATCAAGCATAACCTTATCTCGGTATGGCATTCCCGAAAGGATTATCACGTATAACGGCCCAATCTTAACAACAAGATGATCACCGAACTCTACACAATTCAAGATCAAGCATCACAATTCTTCTCCATATCGGCCTAAGATGAACGCAGTGGAAGCCGCCAATAAGAACATTAAGAAGATTATACAAGATGACCGTGACTTACAAGGATTGGCATGAGATGTTACCATTTGCTCTTCATGGTTATCGACCACAAAGACGAACATCAACAGGGAAACCCCTCTCTCTTGTATACGGTATGGAAGTCGCCTTACCCATCGAGGTTCGATACCTCAACCGTAGTCCTCCAGACGCAGAGTTAGTGAAGATGATCGTTCGCATACGGCTTGACCGCATCAACTTGATTGATGAGAACGACTGGCCCATCTACCATGGATGATTTATCGTAAACGAATGATCGAGCATTTAACAAGAAGGTCAAGCACCGAGTCTATCAAATTGGTGACCTAGTAGTCAAGCGCATCATTCTTCCACAAGGTGATCCTGTGGGCAAATGGACTCCCACCCACGAGGGACCGCTTGTAGTCAAGACAATATTTTCTCGCGGAGCTATGATACTTAGCACCATGGATGGTGAAGACTTCCCACACCGTGAACGCAGACATAGTCAAAAATACTACGCATGAATAGACCCGCTAGGTCGATCGACCTAGGCAAAAATAAGAGATCCCGCGAACCAAAAGGTTCGGGCAAAAGTTAAGGATATATACAAAACATGTACACCCGCAAGTCGAAAACCCGAAAAGGCGGCTTGGGCAAAAAGGGTATCCCAGAGACCGAAACCCGAAAGGGCGGTCTAGGCAAAAGTTAGGATTTAAGCGACGGCCATGCTTCCAGACTACTATCAAGATTCAAGGTTCAAATGGCTAAGATCACCTACTCACTTTCTACACAAGAAGGAGATGAGATAGTCGAAATATATGAGTACTAGCATAGTTGGAACTTAACGAGATTGTTTCCGATAGCTTTTACCTTCTTGTGTAAAACCATTTGGCCATACGCCACCTTTCAAATAAACGCAAGCTTCTTTCTCTTTACGTTGTTGCTATTTGCAATAAGTCCAACGCTTGTTTTGAATGACTATACGATTTGACAATAAGAATCTAATCACAAACATACGAAAAGTGAATATACAAAAGTACTTACTACAGCTCCGTGAATTGGGACGACGACGAAAGTCACCAAAGCATTCTCCCCGTAGCATGATCCCCGCAAAGGTGTCACCACAACACAACTTCCCCAGAGCAAAAAGGGAATCCACGAGCAGAATTTACTCGACTAAGTAAAGTTACATCAGCCTCAAGCAAGAACACCTCACCCCAACAAGGTATTTATCCCCAATGGACATCTCACCCTTTCCTTTTTCCCCAACAAGATCCGACTCCAAACTTGGTCGATAGGCATCGGAGGAAACTACATCTTCATCCCCACCGATTACAACGGATTCTCGACTCTTCTAACTGTGTTTCCTAAGAACTATCAAATGCTCTCCAGCGAAATCTACACTCAGGTCCCCAGTAGAGCGCCTCCTGAATTTCCTCAGCAGGATCTACATACAAGGTCCCCAACGGATAGCCCCCCAGATTCTCCTCAGCAGGGTCCATATGTGAGATCTCCAACAACGAGCTTCTCAAATCTCTACCTTCCTCAACAATATCTAGGCCCAAGACTTGGTCAGATAGCGCATCGGAGGAATCCCGGATATCATTCTTCTCCTTCAAAAGCAGGGATCTCACCTATTCAATCCCCTAAGCAGGAGTCAGAGATCCTCAAACAGAGCATCCGCATCTTCTTCAAGATGGATATGTTTTGAAATACCACAACATCTATCATTCATACATTATTCATAAAGTCACAATATATGCATATGTCATTTATACACTGTCATGCATCATACCTTGCATAAAACTAACAAATATTCTATCAAAGTTCTCTTGTTTTTTCCAAAACAGTAATACTACTTCGACGCAAACAGTCCAGATTAAGCCCGAATCGACGGAAAACTATCTCGAAAGACCGGTTATCCTCCGATAAATGTGCAATGGATCTACACCGATGCACAATGAAGCTATCCACATTTTTGCCAACTACAATCTCCTCGTAGTAATCAAGACAAAGATTTATTCTCGATTCCCGATTATCGACAAAGAACTACAGTAGTCTAGCGATTTACCGCTTTTGGATGGCATCTTAAGCCCATCGCCGATTACTTATCAATAAGGCTTCACTTTCGTAATGCGCATATATGGTTAAAAATCAATACAAACCAATAACTTCATTCAAAAATGAACACGAAGTCTAACGATGACTCTCCGATGGCATCTTAAGCCCATCTCCATGCTCCTTCCAGAACGATCAGAGCTTAGCACGGCTCATTCCCCAAGATCGATTTTTCCAGATGGCATCTTAAGCCCATCCCCACAATTCTCCTATCGACATCCTCGAGTCTCCAGACGACTCATTCCTCATAAGTCTTCAATCGCTCCAAATGGCATCCGAAGCCCATTCCGCCTCACCACGAAAGTAAATTTGTGTATTGAGTGTTCAATCATCTTCCACCTCCGTGTCACGAAAGACAAGCGTGTCAATCTAACCTTCCAAAGACAAGAAGATTGAACAGGGCAACACATACCCCAAAATTTGCCTCCATCTACTCAAGAGATTTCATACATCCTATTTTAGGATTCCTCAAGAGTCGATCGACAAACTCTCCTAAGACAATCAACCCAAACTAGGGTTTGGTATCTCTCAGGGTAAGATGGACTTCCAACATCTCCAATGGTCTTCATGCCTCCCCATATGCTTCAAAGATTCTCCATGTCAAGTTTCAAGCCTCACAAGTCAAGTTTCCATAATTGCTCGATGGTTGAAAATCAACAGATGGACAAAAGTCAATCGTGGTCAACATACAACAAACTTCATAATTTTTGGTCAACATCCTCATTTTGAAGTTACATTCATCATTTGATCAAGGGTTGATCATGATTCATCAAGAAAACTCAAGATTTGCTCAAAAGTCAAACTTTCTAAATTAGGGTTTCTAGGTGAAAAGTCAACTGAACTTTGACTGATCATAACTTTCTCATACTTTCTCAAAACATTACATGTCATTTTCAAAGTCAACAAAAAGTCAACTTTTTGCTTTGAAGATATATTGAGCATGGTAACTCCAATTGAGATGAGACCAAAAAGGTTGGTTAGAGGACTCTTAGAGCTTTCCAAAAAGTCCAAGAACACTCAAAAATGTGGAAAATTGAGCAAGATACATCATTCACAAGTTGGGCAATTTTGAAAGAATACACAAAGAGAGATACTTCTAAAAATCAAATTTTTTGCAAATGGGCTTGCTTTTTCTTCATCCAAACTTATTCCTCATACAATTAGGAATATCCAAGCCCAATGCCATGAATTTTTGATTTATTTTTCTATTTAATTTTGAATTTATTCATTTAAATACAAATTAAATTTTAAAATAAATTATAAAATCAAAATTAATTGAAAGATTGATTTTATTCCTTCCTTGAGATTCAAGAAACTCACCAAAGTCCAAAGAAATTTCAAATTTGACAAAATGGCAAGATTGGATTGAATTGATCAAGTTTTGAAAATTTGATTTTATACAAAATCAAATTTGATTTTCATTGAATGGTGATTGATTCTTGCCAATAATGATCCCAAATCCATCCAAGATTTATACCGAGGCATACCAATCAAAAGAGAACGAAAAATTGCCTCAAGAAACCCTAACCTAGAGCAAAAACCGTGTTCTTCAAGCTACTAGCAACCCTTCCTCCACTTTCAATCAATTCTAAGGTTCTAACACGCCTTGGCATCTCCGTAGTCGATCCGCATTTACATCATTCAAAACCATCCAAACAAGAAATTAAATCGGTTTGTTCACACTTTTTTCAAATTCAATTCCTTCATTCATGCATTATTAACTCGATTTGTTGTTGTTTTGTGTTTAGTGAGGTGTTTGCAAGCTCGGCAAGCCAATTAAATTTCCATGGCCGAATCGTGTTACACCATGATTAGGGTTTCGTGAACTAATTAGGTTTCCTTAATAGACAAATTGACATAGACCCATGCCAAGTGTTCGAATGCTCCAAGGAATCGAACCATGGCCTTAGGTTTTATTTATATTATGTATGTTGATTTTAGCGTTTAACAATGGCCGACGCTAGCTTCAAATATTTGAATTGGGACGATGAAGTCAGGACGAGGAAACCAGAAGCAACACTTGTCTTCTACTCGCCTTTTCAAACAAGAGAACGCTACTGCTCACATGGCAAAGGCAGTGGACCTGTTTGAAAGCAAGGTCTCCCTCAATCTCGCAAGACCAATGTTTTTTCCTCCTTTTACAAAACTCAGTTTCCTTCATATTTTTTATATTCTAATATTTTGCATTATATTTTAATTAATTTCCACATTTTATTTATGCATTAAAAAATTGTCAAAAATAATTTTCCTTTTGCATTTATTTTCTAAAAATCTTTATTTAATTTAATAAATTAAAAAACATATTTTTGCATGCATATTTATTTTTATTTATAATTTTGCATTTAAATCATTGTAAATTCATTTTTAATTATTAAATTGCATCTAAAAAATCCCAAAAAATTATTTTAGCATGTTTACATTATTTCCAGCATGTCATATTTTTTCCAATTAAAAATTTGCATTTTTCCTAACATTTTCTCTTATTTCGATTTCATCATATTTTCCGATTTCCTCGCTTTCTGTGTTAATCCGATCTGCATTTATCCTTCCGCTTTTCATTTTATTTTTTCAATAATGTAATTGTATACTAGATGTAATAGTTTAATTTAGGACTTTATTTTCCGCATTTTAAATTATGTATCCGCCTAAAGCCATGTAATAGCGTAGGACATTTACCTTTCCGTTTTACATTCCGCATTTTACTTTCCGCACCCTATAAATTGCTAGTAACTAGGCGTATGGTAAGACTAAAATTGAACATAGCCCACTAACTTCAAGATAAAATATCTGAAATCAACACACTTCTTTTCACACACGCACCCTTAGGTAATTTCTCTCGCCTTTGCGAATTCAAATGGTCATGTCCCTCGAACGTAGAGGTATCCTAGCACCGCTGCCTTCCAAACAAATCATCATAGTCCCTTCGATACAAAGATCATAAGACCCACGATGTCGCCTCCGAATACATGATCTTGACCTCGATTGTCGCCACGAAAATGATGATAGTCCCTTCGAATGTGCTAGGATACTTCCTACAAGTTGCCTTCTATGACCATCCGATGTCCCTTCGAATGTCCCGCTTACATCCAACGAATGGAGCTACCTACTAACTAATGGTATGGCTAGCGCTATTCTAAAGGAACGTAGAAGTAAGAAAACGACCAATTCTGAGTAGGTAATAAGACTTTTAGATGCTTGCTCGATCAAAATACTTTTCACACCTCACACTTTTGTCAAAGTTCAAACTCTTTTCAAAACGAAACATTTCCAAACACTTTGTATACACTCCTACATGAGTCATTACAAAGTCAAAGCAAAATGCCTCTTTCAAAACATTTTTTTGTCAAACACACAGAAAGCAATTTTAAAAGTGATCTAGAGTAACTAAGAGCCCGTAGATAACTACGGATGGAAAGGGTGCTAATACCTTCCTTTTCATAACCATTCTCCGAACTCGTAATCTAACGAAGGTCTTTTTCTCATACTTTTACCTTCCTTAATTGATAAAAATAAAAGTCGGTGGCGACTTGCTATCCGCACATTTGGATACAAAATCCTACAAAGTCAGCTTCACCGTATCACACACCGTCGTCGGACGCTTTTTCTTTCTTCTGACACGACTTCCATCCGACCAATTGACTTGACTGAGGGTCCACCAAGATCCATCCGAGCAGCATGAGCCGGCCATCGCTTTTCTGCTCTTTCATTGACATATCACCATTTTGTCTGGGAAATGAAACAAGGAGTAAGCATACAAATAAAGAAAATGGAATAAAGCTAAATGAAAGTTCACTAGGAAGTCGAGGACTTCTCGTGAGGTAAGGCAAGTAAATCCTTGACCCGGATCGGTCTCAAGGAGTCCAATTTCTAGGAAAGGATCTCGAATCGCCGTGCTATCATAGTCAAAGCCGTAAATAGGAAGCGGATCACAAGTCCAATAAAGAGGGAACTTATGATGTCCATCTGTACTATAAATAATATAAGGGACCGGACCCACATCTAACTCGGAGGAAACGCTTTGTAGCCCTTGAAATTGAGGTGTAGGCTGGAGGAAACTTTTGGGATGTCACCGATGGCAACCTCAGCCTGTGTCGTGCTTTTATTTCAAGAAGGAAAAGAATGTACTAATGGTAGGGGTTATAGATAGGCTCGCATATTATTTCAAGGTCTGATGAAGCCCCAACTGGGACGGAGTGGAGGAGCAAGGTTAATGGTGCGAAGGATATCGGTCTCAAGCTCTGAGAGGGGAATTGAATGTCAAACTCCTCGATCACCCCAAAGATAAAAGTAAAACCACTCTAGTTTGACCTCTCGAGGACGGATCATGCACTCTCCCTGCACTCACAAGACCTAATCACGCCATCTTCGCCTCGTAGACGAGACATTCCTTAAAGAGCGAGGGCAACGATTTCTTCATCTTGTATTAGGCCGCTTAAAGCCTACAGCCTTCTCATTTGATCGATGGTTGGTTTCATTATAAGCTCCACCGAACCTCAAGAGTCGTGGTCGAATCACTATCAAGTAAAGACTTCAAAGGCAAACCCTATCTGTGACTCTCTTTAGGTCGGCTTATTCTTGAGCATTGCTCATCTCGCGCATGCATTCCTCAAACAGGTTTTTCGCTCTTCGCTTCCTATGGATTTTGCATTAAAATCATCGATTCCCTAATGACAACCATGTTTAGAATGAAACAAAAAGCAATGTAGGAAAAGAGGATACCGAGTTTGATGATCGATCGATTGAAAGGATGTGTTTTGAAGGAATTGACGGCAAAAGAGCGCAGTAGGATTTGGAGATTTGTAGAGAAAGATTTCCTGGAGAGCAATTAAGTGAAATATAATGAGTAGGAGGAAAGGGTGGCGTGAAATCAGGTTTTCCCTATTATAGGGCAATCATGCAAAAAATATATATATATACAAGTGACCGTTGACCGGTGTCACGGGTCACGTGTTACACTTTTTGGAAAAGTTTGAAAATGTAACACATCTCGCTAAGGGATTAAGGGTTCAAACTATTTGGTCGACACGGATTCAAGAAGCTTAAAACCGAGCGACCAAGGGGGCTTATGATCATGCACAAAATCCTCACCGAGATGGCCTGAGGGAAGGATCCAGATAGGTCTCGATCAAAGAGGAGATCTATGTCCACTCTGGGTCTCGGAAAAGACATGAGGATTGCCTAGGTCCGAGGTGTAGCTCGGTGTACTCCAAAGATGAACTATTGAATAGACGCTTTGAAGATGAAGAGTTCCTAGAGTCTTTATGAGACGTTACTAGTGAATGATTACAAGTCAGTACTAACTCCTGCCTTCAAGGCCATGATTAATGGGTGAGGTCACATGAAGGAAAGAAATAGCTTCAAGGAAGGAATGGTATAATAGGTTTCGCCAATGGGATAAGCAAGACAATAAGAAGCTTGGGACTCAAGTTACGACATTTGAGTTTCCAAATCCCTAAAGTCACTTTAATAAGGTTTTTCCCGCAAGAACATATATAATTCGCAATAGAGTAGAAAACCATAAAACATTGTAAATGTAATAATGAATGTAAGTTTAAAATTGAAAACAAACAATTGCATTAATTCAAATTTTGTAACTTGTCTCTTTGGATGTAGTAAATGACTTGTAAATTGAAATGCAGAATTTAATAAAGAATTGAAACTACCTAGAAACAAATGAATGGGAAAATTCTAAAACTAAGAATTGAAAACCTAAAACCGAAAAACTAAAAACTAAGAACCGCTTCATCCAATCTTTTCTTTTAAAATCTCTAAAGCTTGGTGATGTTATAGAATTGCTCCAATCGTGATGTCGCTTAAACCAATAAGATCCAAACGATAGTCTTCAATTCATTCTTTATTCCTTCAATGTCAGCTTTTATAAGAATCCAAAGTGGTTTAATGGTGTTTAATTGTGTAGTGTATTCTCCTTGGTTTATATCAAAGCTACCAGCTTCAACCATATTTGTAAAGTCATGGTAACTGTGAGGAGTTTCAGATCCGCTTCGATTTCGTATATGAAATTATTAGCAACAAAATATGATTGTGGTGTTTCGTGTCAAGGGTGGTCGTGGATTCAATTCATACAACCAATTATCACGTTATGGACACTTACTCTGCATGGTTCGAAGGGTAAAAGAGTAACAACTTCTTATCGTAATCATAAGGTGCGTGGCCTAAATTTCCTATTATCAGTTGTTGAAATGTAAATCAATGTTCATAGGCCTAATTGATCCAAATGGTGCATGCTTATTAAGTTGGTAACGAAGTCCAAGAGCATTTGCAATCATTGTAACTAATCCTCCCACATCGACAGAACATTAGGTCCTCACTAATGCGGTAAAGGCTTTCATCAGAGTGAGACAACATTGATGTATGCCTTAGGTTCATACAATAAAGGTAGATAATTCATCTTGATACAAAGATTTTGGTTTTGTTCTTTCCAAACAGAGTGGGCAAGAATCCTATGGAAGTAACGATAGTCAAGTTATGTATCTCATTGTTATCCATACTTCTCGGTCGTGGTGATAGTTTCCTGCTAAAGTACCCCTAAGTAATCCAGCTCAAAATCCAATATATCCGCCTGGGTAGTAAAAGCTAAGGGTCCACTGAATCCTAATAAAGCACTAAGTCCCTATGGTTATAGGTGAACTCAATACCAAAAGTCCAAGGCGATGATTCCTTTCCGGCCCGACACCATGTTCGTGGATGTAAACTAATGAACTCAAGAACTCAAGGGTAAGCTCGTAAGTGATAAACCTATTTTTCGTGTGTGCTCTCCCATCCCAATTGGTTAAACATGTAGTAAACACCGCCGCTATGCCTAAAGTGTCCATAGTTGGTTCATCATAATACAGGTTAAATCGATGTCTCTTTGAGACAAAGCCTCAAATCCTCTTCTTGGTTTCTACCTCTAAAGGTGGTTTCCATAAAGTTTGTGGGGATCCATAGCAAAAGTAAAGGGAAACGAGAGAGGAGAAAGTAAAGAGAAAAGACTATTCGTAAACTCGTGGCAAGTAAAATTGTTTTGAAATCACATAGCTTTTATAAAAGTTTAAAATGAAAAATAGCAAATTAGAAAATAAGTAAACAGAGAATACAAAGAAAATAGCTAACAAAACAAATAAAATGGGTTGCTTCCCATGAAGCTACTGCTTTTAACGCCATAAGCCTAACGAAATGCCTAGTGAAAGATTAGTCGAGAGAAATAGGTGGTAGTTCTACGAGTTTAAGGTTATTCGTGATAATATCTATTATCTATACGATGATATTGTTTTAATCGCCGCCCGCTTACAATAAACGGGAGCTATTTCTATCCTTAATTTCTACGGCCCGCTTAGGAAATACTCTTGTAATTTCGAAAGGACCGACCATCTAGATTTAAGTTTTCCAGAAGAGTCTAAGTCTAGAATTAAATAAAAGTATGACATCTCTCACACTAAATTTTTTCCGAGATAAACCGATCGTGCCATTTTTAGTTCGTTTTGTATATTTTAGCTGTAAGCCTAGTCTTAATTCTTCCACATGTAAATCGAGGATGCTTTCGCCAAAGCACAGCAGTAATTAATATTGAGTGTCTTTATCGCCCAATAAGCTTTATGCTCTAATTCTACCGAGATGACAGATTTTTCAGAAACAAGTTTGAAAGGTGTAGTTCGATAGAGTCTCAGAGGTCATCCTATAAGCCCATAAAGCTTCGTTGCTTGGATGACCAATCTTCCGAGATATAGCGACGCTTTTTCTAAGATTTGTTTAATCTCTCCGTTCAAACTTCGACTTGTCCGCTAGTTTCATGGATGATAAGGTGTTGCTACGTGTTTCACCCATATTTAGATAGTAATTTATCAAATATTTTCAAATAAAATGAGATCCAATCACTAATAACAAGTCGGGAACACCAAAACGCTGGAAAATGACATTCTTGAAAAGCTTTATCACCACACGTGTCATTTGTAGGAGAAGCTATTGCCTCGATCCATTTGGAAACATAATCGATACTACGAGTATAAACTTGTTTCCAAAAGAAGATGGAAAGGTCCCATGAAGTCGATTCCCCAAACATCAAAGACTTCAACTTCTAGTATTCCTTTCTCGAGGCATTTCATCGCCTTGAGATATTACCGTGCTAAGCGATCACGCTTTTAACGGCGATGTGGACATCCTTCCACAGTTAGCCGTAAAAGGCCGCTTGGAGAATTTTGGCACACGCCTTAGAGGTGCTAGCATGTCCGCCATAAGGAGAGGAATGACAATGGAAATGACGCTTCTATTTCTTCGTCGGAATACACCGCGGAAAATTCCATCAGTCCTCGCTTGAATAAAAGTGGCTCGTCCCAATAGTAACTCTGAGATCATGGAAGAATTTCTTTTCTGGTGTTGTTAGGTGGAAGCGCACCGACACCTAAATAATTAACGATGTCGCGATACCAAGGCAATCCTATGGTCATGTCAATGGCTTCCACGACTTCCTTAGCTTCCGTTTATTTAAATCCAATTGAGCTAGGTCGCTTATCATATGTGCTATCGATGTTCATACGGAAAATCGTTAATTGGCACTTGTTCGGGTTTTATACCTTCTAAACGAGATAAATGATCCGCTACGACTTTCTCGCTCCTTTCTTATCTTTAATTTCCAAGTCAAATTCTTGTAAAAGTAAATCCATCTGAGGAGTCTGGTTTTGCATCTTTCTTGGCAAGTAAGTATCCGATAGCGTGGTCCGTAAATGATAATTTTTGCTCCTACAAGGTAAGAACGAATTTGTCAAGCGCCAAGACCACGGCTAATAGTTCTTTTTCATTGGGCGTAGTTCATCCGAAATGAGTCTAGCGCTCACGGCATAGTAAATTGCGTGAAGTTTCTTATCTTTCCTTTGTCCAAGAACCGCGCTTACAACAGAATCACTTGCATCGCACATGATCTCGAAGGTAACTCCAATCGGGCGGTTGCATGATTGGTGCCAAATAAGTGCTTTAAGGGTTTCAAAAGCTTTATGACACTGCCATCGAATATGAACTCAACATCCTTCATTAATAGACCGTAAGTGGTTTTGTGATTTTCGAGAAATCTTTAATAAAGCGCTTAAAACCGGCGTGTCCTAGAAAACTTCGATTCTCGAACGGTCTTGGGTGGTTGGAGTTCTTTAATCACTTCTATCTTAGCTTTATCAACTTCAATTCCTTTATTGGAAATAACATGTCCAAGTACGATTCCTTCTCCGACCATGAAATGGCATTTTCCCACTGAGCACAAGGTTTACTTTCACACATCGCTCTAAAACACTCTCTAAATTAGATAGACATCCTTCAAAGCTTTGTCCACACACGTAGAAGTCGCCCATAAACACTTCCATGATGTTGTCAATGAAATCCAAGATGGCCATCATACATCGTTGGAAGGTCATGAGCATTACATAATCCAAAAGGCATTCGTCTACGCGAACGCTCCATAGGGACACGTGAATGTAGTTTTCTTGATCATCGTGGTGAATTGAATTTGGAAAATCCGAATAACCGCCTAAATAGCGTAAATAGGAGTGTTTCGCTAATCGCTCTAACATTTGATCAATAAAGGGTAAAGGAAAATGGTCTTTCCAAGTAGCTTTGTTCGCTTTTCTATAATCAATACACACTGTGTCCACTAACTACTCTTTGTGTTATCGATTCGCCTGCGCTTTTCACGACAAAGGACACCTCCTTTCTTGGGTACGATATGTATGGGCTAACCCACTTACCGTCGGAGATCGGGTATATAATTCCGCTCCATTAGCTTTTGATTTCATCTCTCGACTACAGGTCGAGGATCGATTGATTCTTCTTCGAGGTTCTCGAGAGGTTTTGCAATCCTCTTCTAATAGAATACTGCATAAATTGAAGGACAAATTCCTTTTAAGTCCGATATGTTGTAACCTAACGAATAGGGTATTTCCTTAGAACGCCTAAAAGTTTCGAGTTTCGAGCTGCCCTAAACCGAATTCACTATTACAGTCGAGTTTGTTCAAGATCAAGGAATTCGATCGTAGATTTTTAGTTAGAACTTTCAATTCTAGTTTTGGTTTCTTGGGACATGGCATATGATTAGGTGTAAGTGCTAGACTTTCGCTTAGATCATTATCTTTATATGGTTCTCGCCAATTGTCGCCTTCGAATATCGTAGGGTTTCAATTTTCATTATTTCGAATATGTGGTTTGTTCGCTTCCATTTCTCTCACGCACTCGCCTATAATATCGAGGAAATAACATGTATCATTCATGGCGGTGCTTGTAGAAATTGGGTGAGGATGAATTCACTTTTTCCTCTCCGATCAATGTTAATCGCCTTCTTTACATCAATTATAGCTCCATTGTGGCTAGGAATGGTCTTCCCAAGATGATAGGGGTAATCAATCTTCTGTAATGTCCATGATTATGAAATCGGTCGATATAGAATTGACCTATTCTAACCGGAACATTTTCCAATATACCATGTGGTACTTAAATCGACGGTCAACTAATCGAATGTACATTTTTGGGTGTAAGTTCTCCCATTTCCGCCTTTTGCAAATAGATAGGCATGATCGACATTTGTTCCTAAGTCGATAGAGCTTTGTCTATGACGAATTTTTCAATGTTACAGGTATAGAGAAACCACCGGTCTTTCATTAGGAGGCATGTTATTCTAATGATAGCACTACACTCTAGCTAGGTAACTGCTCCGCTATCTTCTAACTTTTTCTTGTTAGATAGGATTTCCAAGAAATTTAGCATACGATGGCATCCGGGTAATGGCTTCGTGAATGGTATTGTGATATTTAGTTGTTTGAAGTTCCACGAATTTCTTAAATTGGCTCATCGATTTAGAATTGGTTAATCTCAAGGATACGTAACTTGTGGTTTATGTATGCGGAGGCACATAAGGTTTCTTTTCTACACCTCTCGAGTTTCATTTTCCTTTTCTTTTCGATTCGCCTCGCTTTCACTTGGCTTGTCTTGCTTCCGATACATTGCTGGGTTTTCTAGTCTTGATCAACAGTCCACAAGTTCCTTTCCACCCTTAATATCACGGCATTATCGTGTCCTTTCTGTTAGGTTGTGGTTGACCAGAAATATTCCAGCAGAGCAAGCAGAGGTGCTCACTGTTGAGCTACTTGTGAAACCGAGTTTCAAGCATCTTGTTATGGGTAGCTAAAGCATCGACCTTGCCGGATAATTGCTTAATTTGCTCATTGGTATGTAAGTTCTAATTTAAAACATCCTTATTGGTCCGGGATCGAGAAGCAATGAAGTGCTCTATCATAATTTCGAGGTTAGATTTCTAGGAATGTTGGAAGTATTAGGTCCGTTATTAGGATGATTCGGATAGCTTTGACAACTGTGTGGTGTAGCAGAGTTGTTCAGAGCATACAACGCATTGTTGCTTTTGTACGAGAAATTTGGATGATTTTTCCAACTCGGGTTATACGTGTTATCGTAGGGATTTTGTAACGTAGTTAGCTTGTTCGGCCGGTACCCGCCAAGAGTGGGCATTCGAGCAGATGTGATTGAATACCACATAGATCACAAGTGGGATCACTACAACTACAGAGTCATGAGTGATGGAAAGATTCTAATTTTTGGGTAAGAGCTTCCACTTTAGCATTAACTTGATCCAGTGCTGTTCACTTCAACCTTGATACCTTTCGCTTGAGATTTCTACATTAGCTCTCTCGCTTCCCCATTGGTAGTGGTTTTGAGCCATGCTGATAAGTTGGTTCGCCTTGCATATGGTTTATCCATCGCGCGCCACCAAAGAACAACGCTATAGTTAATCTTGTATTGTACAAGAGACCGCTATAGAATGTGTGAATAATCAACCATTCTTCTAAACCATGACGAGGCGTAGTCTTAGCATATCCTTGTATCGCTCCCATGCTTCAATAAAGATTCATTGTCTTTCCGCTTGAAACCATTGATGTTGGCTCGAGATTAGCGCTTTGCTTGGAGGAAAATATCTAGCCAAGAAGACTTTCTTCAACTCAGCCCAAGTGGTGATCGAGTTGGCGGTGAAGAGATCAGCCAAGCACCAGCCTGCCTCTTAAAGAAAAGGAAATTGGCGCAATCGTGATCGCCCCTGGGTTTACTCCATTCTTCACAAAGTTGTCTCGCATCGCACAAACACCGATAGATGTAAATTAGGGTCGCCGCAGGAGCTCCAGAGAACCGGTTCTCACCGAACGCAAAGAAGTTAAGGTTTCAAATAAATCGCTTCGAGCAATAGCAGGAGCCATCAAGTATGAGGCTCCGCTGAGAAGGAACCGTAATCCTTAAGAGGACGAGGAGGAGGAGGTGGATCACCATTCTTCGTAACTCGTCGAGATCCGGAAGAATGATTTGAGGAAGATTGTTGCGCTCACTGCATTTTGAATTCGCCTTCTTAATCAAGATAACGCCGATATCAGATATGGGTATATGCAAAGTACCACTGAGAGCGCTTTGGCATACACAAAAGGGAAAATAAATAGTTGCCTTAGTCTAGACAAGGTTACTTTAAGAGTGCACTAGTGACTAGATCAAAGTCCAAGAACGGCGCCAAAAACTTGATGTGCGATAAACCTAATGTGTCTAACGGTATCTTAACCGCAAGCGACAGCCTATCGCGGTAGTAATAAAAGATTGTCGAACCCATGTGACTTTGTAATCACTCTAAAGGGAAAGTAATGCTAGTTTAGCTAAGGCGAAATTGTCACGCTTGGTTTTGGGAAGGTTAAGGAAGGTAAACTAATTGCTTTTAAATTAATTATGAGATGGAATGGTCGGTATGTAATAGAGTCCACCTAAAGGATCTAATGACTTAAGCATATAAGGATGGCCAACTTAATTGTTCTCAGAGAATTCATCGCTTAAAAACCCTCAATTCACACTTTCATGGTCTTATCTCGGATTATACGTCTAAAGCCCTATACCTGCTTTCGCTAGCCTATAGGTGTTTAGAAATACTTTTTGGAAACTTAATTAATTCTAATATGTTTTAAAGCGATTTCACTGTATTTAAATCAAATGCCTAACTTTAGCTATCCGGTTAAAAACCTCACACTTTCGTGGTCTCGATCTAACCTATTTATTCTTCTTACTTTCGTAACGAAGGTTTTATTTTTAAGCATAAAAAGTTATAACCAGAGTTAAGTTGATTAAGGTTTTAGCCTAAGTTTGATCAGATACCTATTGTCTCTAACTATTCCATACCGACACTAAAGGTTTAGCTAGCCATGGAAATTATAATGAACTCACAGGAAATAAAAACAAACAAATATGAAATGGACATTATAAATAATAAACGAATTGCATAAATTAATTAAAAGGTACTGTAATACAATCGTAAAATAAAAACCTGAAAATAAAGCCAAATAAAGGCAATACTTCAATCCCTCTTTCACAAATCGGAAACTTGGACTTGGTATCAGAATATGACAAATTCGAGGCTTGAATAATAACTTAACTATAATAATAATTTCGATGTTGGAAATTATTATTGGGCAATGAAATTAAAAGAACTAAATAATCGAATGTGAAGGAAATAATAATCAAGTAATAAAGTGTTGATTTCGCAGAGCTTCCGCACAAGTAGATCGAAAATTGCTCGCACTTAACGCTGGATGTTGAGGTATTTATAGAAAACTTGAATGGCAGCTGGTTTTGAAAATCACCAAGCATTCCTTAAAAATCTCCATGAATATAGGGACGGGCGCTGAGGAAGAAGTGGTGATCGTGGAGAGAAATTAGAGTTTGAAAACTCCTTCGCTTTGCTTAGCCACGCTCGCACTTTTTATCAATCGCGCTGCTACGCCGCCACCGCTGCGTGTTACGAGCCACTTTATGGTTTCTTCCGTGTTACGGTCGTGGCGGGTGTGTTACGGTCGTAACACGCCATGATGGCTACGGTCGTGGCAGCGTGTTACGGTCGTAACACGCTTCATGATGGCTTACGGTCGTGGCGTATACGATGCATCACCTACAAAAACCGTATCTTTGACGATTTATCTTTTTCTTCGCTCTTTTGGTGCTTTCTTGCATTGTTTCATGTTTTCTTCTATTTTGAGCTGTTATGAATACCGCAAAAGTAATGACAATCTCAAATATTCGGAGTTAATCGGTCAAATAATACAAAACGGGTTAATTTCATGGAAAATAAACGATATGATTTCGTGGTTATCATTAACCCTAGCTATAATTATGGAAGCCCAAGTTGAAGACTTTATCGCTTCTATATTATCAAGAAAACCCTCGACATCGTGAAAGGCACTTTTCTCGAGAAGAATAAAGAAGCAGATCGTAATTTATGTTTTTAGTTATTTTATGAGCCAAGCAATTATCTCGTGATAAGTGACTTGGACTAGATTTGGTTGTAAGGGTAGTTTATCACCAAAGCTTTGAAGCACGAGTGTTGTGTCTCTCGATTAAAGCTTTGAAGCAAAATAAAGTATGTTTATTGAAGAATGTCTTCACAATTCTATTAAACAATAGGTTGATATCACTGTGATCGAGGGGAGTGAGTAGGAACTCAGTCTAAGTAGGACTTAGATTGAAGTTGCATTGGTAGGTCTCAAGTGAAGGAGATAAACTGTTGGTTTATTCTCGAATAAATACTACTTATAGTGGATTTCTCCCTGCTTGGTAGCCCCTGCATGTAGGTGTAGTTACACCGAACCGGTAAACAATTGATTGTGTTCTTTATCGCTGTTTAAATTATCGTGTGAATTGTTAACAGCTTGTCAAATACGGTGTCATAACATTCTCGTGACATTTATCCGCCGCCGAAATTTCAATTGGCATCGAGCGTATACCCCGCTTGTTATTTCGGGTGAGATCTAGGATATTTTTGGCGCATGGACAAGGAAAGAGGATTTGGGAGTAGACCACCAATTCTGGATGGATCTAACTATGATTACTGGAAACCTCGTATGGTTGCTTTTTTGAAGTCACTGGACAACAAAGCTTGGAGAGTCCGACAGAGGATGGAAACATCCCATCAAACTTGAGAAAGATGGGACTACTAGCCCGAAACTCGAGGAAGAATGAATCAAAAAGAAGAAGAGCTAGCACCGGCAACTCTAAAGCATTGAATGCCTTATTCAATTGAATTGACAGTAAACATTTTCGCACTAGTACATCGTGTGAACCGCCAAGGATGTTTGGGACACTCTCAAAACCACTCATGAGGGTACATCCAAGGTAAAATGTCAAGACTTGATGCTCACCACCAAATTTGAGAATCAAGATGAAGGAAGATGAGACCATTCATGAGTTTCACATGAACATCTTGAGATTGCCAACACCTCGTGAGCATTGGGAGAAAAGATGTTAAGAAAAGTCGTGAGAAAGATTCTCTATCCTGCCTAAAAGGTTTGAATGAAAGTGACTCAGTTAGTGTTTTTAGTTGGCATTAATTTTGGTAAACTAGGCTATAGCAATGTCTTGATAAATGTCATGACATTCGTAGATTGAAGATAAATCCTACTTGCTAAGGATGTTAAAGAATGCCTGAATCGGAAGCTAAAGTCAGTGCTGGAAATTTCAGAAATACCGATGTCATAATGTATGTTATGACATTCAGGTGACATTCTGCTCGCAGTAACTGCTTTTCCCGAGATTTTTCGTGAAGTTTGTTGAGCTGCTAAATTATGTTTCTTGTTATTAGAAAGCATGTCACGTGGCTGCTAGGTTAATCTTAGTTAAACCTAAATTGGTTGGTGAACAAACCATGTTTTAGGATTAAATTAAGTGAACCCTAGCTATCTTTATGGAAGCCCAAACTCAAGTTTCGTGACCGCTTCTATAAAAGGAATTCAACCCTCATACTTTTGTATCGTTAGAGAGTTAACAGTTGTATTGTGTAATTCTAGTATCTTCGAGCCAATCAATTATCAATTGATAAGTGCATTGACTAGGATTTGTTTGTAAGGGTAGTTTATCACTCAAAGCTTTGAAGCACGAGTGTTTGTCTCTTGATTGAAAGCTTTGAAGCGAGATCAAGATAGTTTATTGAAGTGTGTCTTCACAATTCAATTATTCAATAGGTTGATATCACCGCCGTGATCGAGGGGAGTGAGTAGGAACTCGATCTAAGTAGGACTTAGGTTGAAGTTGCATTGGGTAGGTTGAAGGAGATAAACTGTTGATTTATTCCTGAGTTAATTCTACTAATAGTGAATTTCCTCCATGGCTTGGTAGCCCCCAGATGTAGATGTAGTTAGACACTGAACTGGGTAAACAACTTATTGTGTTCTTTACTGCTATTTATATTTATCGTGTGAATTGTTAACAAAGTGTCGATAGTGTGTCATAACATTCTCTCAGGACATCACGATCCGCGCCGTGAATTTCAATTGGCATCAAAGGTGCACCTCACTGTTATTTCCGGGTGAGATCTAGGATAATAGTTTCGCGAATGGATAAGGAAGGAGGATTTGAGGTAGACCACCTATTCGGATGGGTCTAATTATGATTACGGAAGCCTCGTATGGTTGCCTTCTTAAGATCAAGGATATTAAAGCTTGAGAGTCACAAAGGATGGAAACATCCCACCAAGCTTGAGAAAGATGAGACTACTGTTTTGAAACTTGAGGAAGAATGGAGCAAAGAGGAAGAGGAGCTAGCTCTGGGGAACTCTAAAGCATTGAATGCCCTATTCAATGGTATTGACAGAAACATTTTCAGACTGGTCCATCAATGTGAGCTGGCCAAGGATGTTTGGGACACTCTTAGAACTACTCATGAGGGGACATCTAAGGTAAAGATGTCAAGACTTCAGATGTTCACTACCAAATTTGAGAATTTGAAGATGAAAGAAGATGAGACTATTCATGAGTTTCACATGAATATTTTGGAGATTGCCAACGCCTCAGGAGCACTTGGTGAAAAGATGTCAAGAAAAGTCGGTGAGAAAGATTCTCGATCCTTGCCTCGAAAGGTTTGCAATGAAAGTAATCGCATAGAGGAGGCTCGTGACATCAGCACCTTGAAGGTTGAAGAACTTATAGGATCTCTTATGACTTTTGAGATGGGAATCAAGAAACCTGGACAAAAAGAATAGAGCATAGCACTTGTATCCAATAATCGAGGAAGGATGCAAGGTGGAAGATGAAGAGAAGATATCCAAGCTATAGCTACTGGGAAGACAGCTCAACAAGCTCATCAAGAGGATCGATCCAAAGTCAAGGTCAAATGTCAAGGACATTTCATCCGACATCGCAGATCTTATGACTCCACAGAAGATCCAAATCAAGAAAAGGAAGTCAGGCAAAGGAATCCAATGTCATGGATGTGAAGGATTTGGACATATTAGAGCCGAATGTCCCACCTTTCTAAAGAAACAAAAGAAAGGAATGGTCACATGCTTCGATGGTGATTCGTGAAGTGAATCGAGGAAGAAGGTGCCAAACTTGTCACCGCTCTCTAGAGTGTACAATTCGATATGGATTCTAGTGATGAGGAAGTGACATTCAAGAGCTTGTCAAACCTAGTGAAGTCGTATAAAAATGGTGAAGTTTGTCAAGAAATGAGGAAATGTAAAAGTCGATTGAAAAGTTGAAGTCGAGAATGTGAAGCTAGGGGTCGAGAAAAGGAAAACACAGCCACTATAAATCACCTCAATAGTGATATTGTAATGTTGAACTCCAAACTTGATCGATGTCTAAATCACAAAATGTTGACATCCGTAACCGATAAGTGGAAGAAATTCTTCACTGACAAATGAAATAAGCATGGTCTAGGATATGAGGCTGAAAAGAAACCCGTTGGTGACATTAAGAAGAAGAGACATGGGAAAACAATGTCAAAACAGGTGTCACAACATAAAACAGGAAATGTGTCCTGTGGTATGTGGTCGCAAAGAGATTTGCTAATAACCAGGAGTGGAACAAACCTGAAGTCAATGGCAAAGAAGAGGTCATACCACAAAACAGGAAATAGGTCTGCCTCAGGATATGTGGAGGCCAAGAAATTTGTTAATAACAAAAGGAAGAACAGACCTAATGAACCAATGTCAAAACAGATGTCACAACATGGGATCAACATCAAAATCATAGAAACTTGAACAAAAAGTTTCAAAGACGGAGATGTCATTATTGTGGAAGGTTTGGCCACATAAAGTACTTTGCTATAGGCTACATGGATACCCCAATCAGACCCTATGTTAAGCCTAAGAACATCAAGGTACCCTACACTCAAAAGTGGAAGAAGAGAGCATCCCGATAGCTCACACTTCTCTTAGAGTGTCCGCCAGGAAGATTGGTACTTTGACAAGGTGTTCTAAGCATATGACCGAGATAAAAATCTTCTTAAAAATGTTAAACCTCATTCGCTGGCTCATATTTTGGAGATGGAGCTAAGGAGAAATCAAAGGTATTGAAACTCAAACCGTCCGAGTTCCAAACCTAAATGAAGTGTCATTGTAAAAGGTTTGACCGCAAACTCATTAGCATAAGTCGCTATGTGATACGAGATTCACAATCAACTTCACTAAGGCGAATGTCTTGTAATCAATGATGAACAAGTAGTGATTATGAGAGGAGTCGATCAAAGGACAACTACATGTGGGAATCGAGAACACCACTCCTCTATGTGTGTTCTATGCATAAAGATGAAGAAGAAGTAAAGTTGGGCAGCAAGAATCGGGTCATCCACATCTCGTAGGAATGAAAAGGATGGCCCATAGGGAGTCAAGGATACCAAGATGTCACATGGAAAAGGGAGAATCTATGGTAAGTATAAGGGACAGAAATTAGAATGTCACACTCAATGTCTAGACATCCGACCACCCTAAAGTAATCAAGCAAAGTACTAGGATCCGCATGAAAGTCTAACCAAGCATCTTATCGCCAAAGGATACAGGAGAAGAGCCTTGATGAAACTTTCCTTGTCATAGGAGGAAAGATCATGATGCTTCAAACTTATGTTGATAACATAGTTTTGGAGGAATACCGACACAATTGTAAGACATTTTGACAACCAAATGCAGTCAACTGGATGAGCCTCATGGAGAGTTGATTCACCTTCTTGAATGCAAGTCTCAAAATGAAAGACTCAAAAGTCCTTTCATGAGCAAGTATGCAAGGAACTCGTCTGTAAATTTGGAATGAAGAATGGGAGCCACACTAGGACTCTTACCCTCCTCATTTGAAAGTGTCCAAGAAAACAAGTGAGAAAGTGTTGATCAAAGCTTTGTAAAAGGTCTTTGATGAATGTGTCTTCTGAGAAACAATCTTATTCCTTGGACCAACAAGAAGCAAGACCGTGTGTTCCTATACAATGTTGAAGTTGAACACATAGCACCGACAAAGAATTGCTCTAAGATGACCGATGAAGCAGATATCGATTGAGTACAATGTCATACAGATGTCATGACATTGTATCGTGACATTGCTACTAAAGCTCTTGAGGTTGGTCAATTTAAGACTTTAAGGGACAAATTGGGTATTTGTCAATATGAGGAGTTGAGCAATTAATCGTGCCTACAATAAGGGATGAAAGGGATTTTTATTTCAATTATTTTTAAGAGGGTTATTCAATTTTTCTTATTTTAAAAGGTCCAAGAATAGGAAGAGACACTCTCATATAATAGTTTCTTCTTTGAAAGTAGTATCACTCTTTCTTCTCCCAAAAGAAACTCTCTCGCTATTTTCGCTTTCATCCTCTCAAAACCATCGAAAATGTCTTCATCATCCTCATCATCTCAAGAATCGATCTTCATCTCCTCCATGACTCAAGTCGTGGCAAATAATGAAGCCATGCAAGTCAAGCATCGAGGGTTACCCATTGCAATAGCTACTGACCCGTAAAAAGTCAAGAAATTGCGCACAAGGAATGCAAGAAGGACTCAAGCATCCCCTCGGTAAGACTTATGTACCATCCTCTTCTGCCCTCGTAAATAGTGAACACAGAGGAGTCTAGGGTCGTGCATATAGCCATTGCTAGATTAGTAACCGTGATCCTCAACGAAGACCAACTGCACTGGGTTTCACCCCTAAACCATAAGTCTAGCCCTAGTTTAGCATTGATCCGTATGTCACGAGAATGTCGAGACATCCGTAATCATGATACCGCCAAGAATAATGAAGATCCTTCGCTAAAGACTCAAGTACGTGTTGATGATGTTTGTAATGAAACCCCACCGATAAGGGAGATGTGATTTGATAGTATCCTTGAAGAATCCTCAGAAAATTTGCCTCAAAAGCCCCTCACGACTATATTTCCGATAACATTCTTGAAGAATCACCAGAAGTGTGCCTCCGTAAAGTCCCCGATGACTACATCTCTCGACAAAGATTTTGGAAGAGTCTCCACCCAAGAATCGATCATTTAATCGAACCTCCACCATTGACTTAGATGAAGTGTTCTGACAATGATCTTATTGCCAATATCAATCCAAGAATTGCAAAGAGAATGATGAAAAGGAAGGGAAAAACAGCAAATTTCACAAAGTCCCGCTAAAGAGAAGGATCAAGATGTGTGCAAGATTGAGAAGTATCACAAGGCTGGACCCTCTACAAGAAGAAGTAGAGTAAAAACTGTTGGTGGTGACACTAGACCAAAGAGAACACCAATTGTGAAAAAGAGGAAAGTACTGAATCCTCGTGTTCGTATCAAGACTCAATTTATGTTGAAGAGAATGTCACGATATTCATCCCGTAAAGAAGCAAACTTGGGAAATCGCCAAGGTGCCCTCGGTGGCCATTGATAATATTTCTTTCCATCATCCTCAAAATGGAAGATGGAAGTATATTTGCTTAAAGAGGGTGGCTCTGGAAAGAGAGTTAAATAAAAGTGCTCTTGAATGCAAGGAAATTGTTGACTTGATTAAAAGGTCGGTCCGATGAAAACAATTGTGAGTTTCTCAAATCATGAAGGTTTGGTGAAAGAGTTTATAGTCAATCCACAAATGGTCAGGGATAGGAACTCACGACTACCGATCGCATATGGGGGGAGGAAAGTCGTTTCTCCAAATGTGATCAACAACTTCGGGTAGATCCGATAACTCAACCGTAATCGGAGGAAACGATAACAAAACTCCAAACCATCACCGCCAAACAAGTAAGACAATGGCCTCTAAAGGGAAAGCTCTCGAAGCAAGTCGAGTGTCAAATTTGCAATCCCGCATAAGATTGGTGTCGCTAACTGGTCCCAACCAATCACAAACCACCATCTCTAATGGACCTGGAAGATTCATATATGCAGAGGCACTCGTGCTACATTTGACTATGGATCCTATATTTGAAAGGCACACTGCTACGCCGAAAGCTATGCTATCAAATGACCCATAGCCTTCCTCCCTACGTGTGGTATTACAATCCGATCAATACCCGACATCCCGTTGATAGAGATTCGTGTAAAGAGCTCCCGCCTTGGTTTCCACTACAAGCTATTTCAAGGGAAGCATGTTCCGATATTGTCATGACATCCACGAGACATCAAAAGTCAAGGCAAATTTCTAAGACAAATGTCATCATTGCTAAAAGAGACCAGAGGGAACTCGCCGTGAAGTACTTGAAGAACTTATCTCTCAACTAGAGCAGACATGAGGTCGAGGATGAAGGATAGTCACCGATGAGACTGGTGATGTCGAAAATGAGGACGCTCGATGGGTGCGTGAAGGGAGTTCAGAAGATACTTCCTTTCATAGTGTTCCCTCTGGAGAAGAGAGCACTTGAGATAGAAGTCTGTCCATTTTTGTTTATTGCCTTGTTGTTTAAAATCGTGTTTTCCTGTATTTGTTTTGGTTTGTAATCTTTTTGGTTGACAGAATTGTAATCTCTTGACAGAGATGTAACTCTTAACAATGCTGGTACTTAATTGTAGTTTGATAGTTTGGGGTACTTGTATTATTTTTGGCCCTTGTGGCTAAAAAGGGGGAGAAGAACTACTGTGTGACAGTGGCTAGGAAATTTGGGAAACTGTATGACATGTTTAAATTTGTATGTGGGCAATTGTGAGAATTGTGGGATTCTTGTATGGGTAGAATTTATCTTATCTCTAGGTTCTAGTTTCTTTAAGCTTAGAACTAGTTTGTCTTCTCACGATAGGTACTGATGTGTTAAGTAGTTTTAGCAAAAATGTGCCAAAGGGGAGTTTGTTAGTGTTTTAGTTGGCATTAATTTTGGTAAAACTAGGCTATATCAATGTCTTGATAAATGTCATGACATTCAGAGATGAAGATAAATCCTACTTGCTAAGGATGTTAAAGAACAACTCGTAATCGGAAGCTAAAGTCACGGAAATTTCGAGAAAATATTGATGTCATAATGATGTTATGACATTCAAGGTGACATTCTGCTCGCAGAACTGCTTTTTCCCGAGATTTTCGTGAAGTTTGTTGAAATGCTAAATTATGTTTCTTTGTTATTAGAAAGCATGTCACGTGGCTGCTAGGTTAATCTTAGTTAAACCTAAATTGGTTGGTGAACAAACCATGTTTTTAGGATTAAATTAAGTGAACCCTAGCTATCTTTATGGAAGCCCAAAACTCAAGTTTCGTGGATCGCTTCTATAAAAGGAATTCAACCTTATATCGCGCTTTTGTACTAGGAGAGTTAACAATTGTATTGTGTAATTTAGTATCTTTGTGAGCCAATCAATTATCAATTGATAAGTGCATTGACTAGGATTTGTTTGTAAGGGTAGTTTATCACCAAAGCTTCAGCACGAGTGTTTGTCTCTTGATTGAAAGCTTTGAAGCGAGATCAAGATAGTTTATCAAGTGTGTCTTCACAATTCAATTATTCAATAGGTTGATATCACCGCTGTGATTGAGGGGAGAGTAGAACTCGATCTAAGTAGGACTTAGGTTGAAGTTGCATCGGGGTGTTTTAGTGAAGGAGATAAACTGTTGATTTATTCCCCGAGTTAATTCTACTAATAGTGAATTTCCTCCATGGCTTGGTAGCCCCTGCATGTAGATGTAGTTAGACATCGAACCGGTAAACAACTTATTGTGTTCTTTATCGCTATTTATATTTATCGTGAATTGTTAACAAAGTGTCGACAGTGTGTCATAATATTCTCCGGACATCACGATCCGCCAGAATTTCAACTACTATGTAGGAAGCTCGTGATATATGCAACTCAAGGTTGATGAACCTATGGGTCACTCACATTTGAGATGGGGATCGCGACAATGTTGATAAGAAAAACAAGAGCATAGCCCTTGTATCCAATACTGAAGAGGAAAGCAAGGTGAGTGATGAAGAGAATATATCAGAAGCTATAACTATGCTTGGAAGGCAGTTCAATAAACTCATCAAGAGAATTGACCCAAAGTCAAGGTCAAATTTCAAGAACATTTCCTCCACATTAGCAACCCTATGACTCAAAGAAGAACTAAGTCCAAGAAAAGGGAAATCAAAGTAGAGGAATCCAATGCCATGGATGTGAAGGATATGGACACATTCAAGCTGAATGTCCCACCTTTCTAAAGAAACAAAAGAAAGGAATGTTTGTTACTTGGTCTGATGGTGACTCAGAAAGTGACTCTGAAGAATAATCTGCCAAACTAGTTACCGCGACTATCTTGTGTTTGTAACTCGATAATGATTCTAGTGATGAGGAAGTGACATTTGAAGAACTTGTCGACTCCTACAAGAAGTCATCGGTCAAGTCAAAGAAATGAGAAATGTAAAAAACTCATGTGAAGTCGAGGTCGAGAAGAAGGCGTACATCGCTACTATAAGTCATCTCAAAGGTGAAGTTCTAGTGTTGAACTCCAAACTTGATCGATGACTAAGTCTCCAAGATGTTAACAACCGAACCCGACAAGTGGAAGAAAACTTCGATCGACAAAATGCGTAGAAACATGTCTAGTCTAGGATTCAGGGTGCAAAGAAACTGCATGACAAGAAGACTGTGCCTCGATAAACAAATGTCAGCAGATGTCACAACATAGGGCTCAACATCAAGAACAGAAACATGAAGAAAAAGTTTCAAAGATGGAGATGTCATTATCAGGAAGGTTTCACACATAAAGCCTTTTTGCTTCGATTATATGGATATCCTAATCAGACCCCATATGTCAAGCCTAAGATTAACAAGGCACCATATACTCAACAGTGGAAGAAAAAGACTGCAGCCCTGACAGCTCACACCTCCCTTAGAGTTTCTGCCAAGAAAGAATGGTACTTTGATAGTGGATGCTCTAAACACATGACTGGAATCAAGAATCTGCTGAATGATGTCAAACCTCATACTACTAGTTATGTCATTTTTGGAGATGAAGCTAGAGGAGAAATCAAAGGTGTTGGAAACTTGGACTTCCCTAGAGTTCCAAACCTAAATGAAGTGTTGTTGGTAAATGGTTTGACTGCCAATCTCATAAGTATCAGTCAACTATGTGATCTAGGATTCATGGTCAACTTCACCAAGTCTCGAATGTCTTCAGAACCAATGAAAACAAGAAGTTGTAACCCATGCAGTGGAAAGCCTTGGTGGAAAAAGATATGCATATGTTGTTTGGATGATTTTTCCATTCACCGGATAAACTTCATTAGGGAAAAATGATGCATTTTATGTCTTTAAGGAATCAGGCAAGAGACTTCAAAGAGAAAAAGAAGGATGCATTGTCGTAATCGGTGATCATGGAAAGGAATTTGAAAATAGTAAGTTTGATGAGTTCTCATCGAAGGAATCAATCATGAGTTCTCTTCACCTATAACTCCTCAACAAAATGGAGTCAGGAAAGGAAAACAAGATCATACATGAATCTTCCAGCAATGATACATGCCAAGAAGCTTCCTATTCATTTTGGGTCAAGCTATGAATACAATCCGTTATGTCCACAACAGGTCACTTTGAGAAAGGGAACATCATCCACCCTTTATGAAATATGGAAAGGAAGAAAGCCTCATGTGAAGTATTTCCATGTCTTTGAGAGCAAATGCTATATTCTCGATGATCGTGAACAAAGGAGAAAGATGGACTCTAAAAGTGATAAGGAATATTCTCGGATACTCACCAACAAGAGAGCATATGGTGTTTAATTCCGTGACCAAAGTTATGATGGAGTCTATAAATGTCATAGTGATGATCACCATGAGGAAATAAATGTCCCATATGATGTCGAGACATTCTTCGAGACTTCAAAGACAAGTGTCTAAAAAGGATGATGTGCCTAATTTATTCCATCGTAGTCCTAATCAAAGGAAGGTAACAAATATCCTTCCATCGTAATTCAGAAAGGTCATCCTAAGGAACTCATCATAGGAGATCCTAACAAAGG
The DNA here is from genome assembly GCA_021764765.1 of Vicia sativa. Lineage (NCBI taxonomy): Eukaryota > Viridiplantae > Streptophyta > Magnoliopsida > Fabales > Fabaceae > Vicia > Vicia sativa. The sequence continues at coordinate 41,631,817 of CM038792.1, forward strand.
AGTCATTACAAGATCTACGTAAATCATCCTAAACTCTTGTTTTGTGTCTAAGATCGAACCAAGAAATGTTAAAGAAGCTTTGATCGATGAATACCGGATCGAGCAATGCAAGATGAATCGAACCAACTCAAACAACATGAAGTGGGAGTTAGTTCCTAGACCGAAGAAACAAACATCATTGGCACAAAGTGGATCTACAAGAACAAGTCAAATGTCAAGGAGTTGTCACCGTGAATAAGGCAAGGCTTGTTGCTCAAGGATACACCAAGTTGAAGGGGTTGATTTTGATGAGACTTTTCCCTATAGCCAGGTCGAATCAATCGACTCTGGGAGTCATTGTCTTCTAAAGTTCAAGTCGCTTCGATGGATGTGAAGAGTGCCTTCCTAAATGGGTACTTAAACGAGGAAGTGTATGTGAACAAATTAAAGGGTTTGTGGATCCAAACCGTCCCGATCATGTTTACAAATTGAGGAAAGCATTATATGAGTTGAAACAAGCTCCTAGAGCTTGGTATGAAAGGTTGACAAAGTTCCTCACTAACAAAGGATACGGTGAAACGAGGCTTGATAAAACTCTTTTGTCAAGGAGGAAGGAGGAAAGATAATGGTAGCTCAATTTTATGTTGATGACATAGTGTTTGGAGGAATGTCGATAAAATGGTTAAACATTTTGCTAACCAGATGCAAGCTGAATTTGAAATGAGTCTCATGGGAGAATCGACCTACTTTCTTGGACTACAAGTCACACGATGGAAGACTCAATTTTCTCTCTCAAAGCAAGTAAAAAGAATATTGTCAAGAAGTTTGGGATGGAGAATGCCACCATAAAAGGACTCTGCATCTACTCATCTAAAGTTGTCCAAAGACACAAGTGGACAAATGTGGATCAAAGCTTGTATGTATATGATAGGAAGTATGCTATACTTAACACCAAAGCAGACCGACATTGCCTTTGCATTGGAGTATGTGCAAGATACCAGTCAACCCAAAGTAAGTCACATCAATCGTGTGAAAAGAATTTAAAATGGAGTGGAACTTACAATTATGGTATGTCAGACTCATGGATGTAAACCAATTATGTCCGGTTATTATGATGTCGATTGGGTGGTAGTGTCGATGATAGAAAGAGCACCTGAGGATGCTTCGGAAACAATCTTGTCTCTTGGTTCAACAAGAAACAAAACTGTAGGTCTCTATCCACGTCAATACATAGCAGCCGGTAGCATGTTCTCAAATGATCCGATGAAACAGATGTCGATTGAATACAATGTCACACAAGATGTCATGACACTGCATCGTGACAACTCGAAGTGTTATTAACATATCCAAGAATCCTATACAAGATGTAGGCTAAGCATATTGACATTAGACATCATTTCATCGTAGATCTGTGGAGGAGAAGGTGATTAAACCGAACATGTACATCAACTACAATCGGTCGACATTTTTACCAAGGCACTTGATGCTACCATTGAAAACTTACAAGCCGGTATTTGCCAATATGAAGAGATGTAGCAATTAATTTTGCTTAATACAGGGATGAAAGAGATATTTAATCAAGTTAATTTCGATTGGGCTAATTATTGTCTTCCCTCTTTCCAAAACTTAAGAAGAGGAATAAACATACTTATATTTCCTCTCCTCTTTTTGCGATTACCTCCAATATCTCAAACGAAAAGTTCAAACTTATCGTCACTTGTATTCTCAATCTCTCAAGATGTCTCAACAACTGTGACATCATCATCTTCATCAAAGGCAATGCGCCTCCTTCACCCACTACCACGCACCCTTGGCACACACAACCGCCATGAATGCCGAGGTTCTCGAGGTGACTCTTCGTAATGGCAATGATCCTACTAAGGTCAAGAAGTCGAACCGCATATGCAAGAAGATCTCAAGCTTCCCATCGTAAATCTTCTCAACCATCTTCCTCTGCTCCTCCTAAGATAGAAAAATAGGAAGGTTCTCGCCATGTGCATCAAGCTATAGCTAGACAAGTCACTAGGATTCTTAATGAGAATCACTGCCTCGTGTATCCGCACCATCAACCAAGAAACCGCTAGCCCTAATTTGGAAAGTGATCCCAATGTCACCTCGTAATGTTGAGAAACCCGATGACAACATTGAGAAATCTCCGAGAAACCCACGATCACCAAACTCTACCGAGCAAGGTATTGAACCCCATGTTATTGATGTTGATGAAGAATTTTCTAACAATGACTTAATTTCTAATGTCAACCCTAGCATAGCAAGAAGGATGATGTCTAGAAAATAAAAGCAGAGTGTTGCCCAAAGCCCTCCAAAGAGAAGGCACTCAAGTTGTTCATGAGAATTCTAGGCCCGAGAACAAGGCGAGAAGTTGTCGGAAAGGACCAAAGGTCAAACTTCCAAAGGGAAGCGGTAGGGTGAGATGGCGCTCCTCAAAACCCAAGAGAAATCCTATGTCCAAGAAGAGAAAGGCTCATGAACCCTCCGAATTTGATGAGGAATCGATTTTGATTTTGATGTCGAGGGCAATGTTCCGCATATTCCTCTCGTGAAGAAACCCTTCTAGCAAACCGCCTAAGGTTCCCGAGGTCGAATTGACAATATCTCCTTTCACCATCCGTAAAATGCAAGAAGGTGGAAGTATGTGGCTCGAAAAGGATAGCCTTAGAGAGGAGTCGAATGTGGCTACCGAGTGTAAGGAAGTCATGGATCTCATCAAGGTTGTTGGCCTCGATGAAGACAAAGGGTCAAGTTTTCCAACTCATGAGATTCTTGTCAAAGAATTCATAGTAAATTTGTGGATGTTGATGGAAAGTCACCGACTTTAAGAGTGTTTATGAGAGGAAGGAAGGTGAAATTCTCCCACCGTGATCAACAAGTACCGGGAGGCTCATGATGCTCACCGAGTTGGTTATCGACAACCGTGTTTGTCAAACTATCACTGCCAAGCAAGTCAAGCACTGGCCCTTGAAAGGGAAGCTAACTGCAAGTAAGCTGAGTGTGAAGTTTGCCATACTGCACAAAATTGGTGCAGTTTAATCGGTTCCCACCAATCACAAATCCACCATATCCATCGGTTTGGGAAGATTCATTTATGCAAGCTTGGAACCAAAACAAAATTTGACTATGGCAGCTACATTTTGAGCAAACCATGAAGCATGCAGAAAGCTATGCAATTAAAGGTCCCATAGCCTTTCCCTCCCTCCTGTGTGGTATTATCATTGATCAATACCCTGATATCCTGGTAGAAAAGGACTTTATTTGTAAAAGAGCTCGCCTTGGTTTCCATTACAAGCTATTTCAAGGGAAACATGTCCCTAACATTGTCATGACATCCGCCGAGACATCCAATGTCAAAGCTAATTTCGTATATCGATGTCATTGTCAGGCCGAGAAACTTGAGGAGCTCGAGGCAAGAAAGAAATCTCTTGAAGAGCTGATCACTACCTTCGAGCAGAAAAGAATGACACCGAGGTTGAGGATGAAAGGCTAGATGAGGATGGTGCAGAGGACTTGTACGAGGATGTCAAGAAGCAAGGATGGTGTCCGAAAGCGCTCAATGTAAGAGGATACTTACCATAGTGCTTCTTCAAGAGAGGACAGTGCCTAATGCCTAATGTTTGCTTATATGTCAAGACAGCTGCTGCTCTTGCTGTTACTTGTTGCTGCTGATGTCTCTTTTGTTTGCTTTTGTTTGTTTTGGATGATTGTACTTCATAACTTGGATGTATGTTAATTCTTCTGCTACTTATATATCATGATTTCTGGGATTGTGTATTGGTACCTTTGGCCCCTTTATCGCTAAAAAGGGGGAGAAGAAATTATGGGATGAATTTATCTTTATTAGGTTCTGATTATTTAGCTTAGCTGGCTTAGTTGGTTGTTTTATTTTCTGCTGCACTAGTTCTCTGATAACTTAGTTGTTTTAGCCAAAAAAATTCCAAAAGGGGAGTTTGTAAGTATTTTTATGTTGGCTTTAATTTTTGGTAAAACCAGTTTATGTCAATGTCTTGACTGATGTCATGACATTCTGAGTTGAAGATAAATTTTGCAGAAGAATAATTATGTAAGTATAACTTAGATTGGTTGTGAATCAAGAGTCGAAATCAAAGAAGAATGACTGATGTCATGACCAATGTTATGACATTCTGTGCAACATTCATTGTTATGCAGATTTACTTTTCCTGAGAGTTTTTAGGATTCTGCTGAGCTATTTTATTATGGACTATTTTCTTGGATCATGTGCTCACGTTGTTTTAAGGTTAACCTTGTTTAACACTAATCTGGTTTTGTTAAGAAGACCAAGTCTTTAGGTTAACTTTGGTTAACCCTAACTATAATTATGGAAGCCCAAGTGAAGACTTCATCGCTTCTATATTATCAAGAAAACCCCTGACATCAGAGAATGCTCTTTTGAGAAGAACAGAAGTTGCATCGTAATTTGTGTTTTAGTTATTTTGTGAGCCAAGCAATATCTCGGTGATAAGTGACTTGGACTAGGATTTGGGGTAAGGGTAGTTTATCACCAAAGTCAGTTAATTTAGATGTCTCTTGATTAAAGCTTTGAAGCAAAATCAAGTATGTTTATTGAAGAATGTCTTCACAATTATATTAAACAATAGGTTGATATCATCAGCTTGATTGAGGGGGATGAGTAGGAACTCGTGTCTAAGTAGGACTTAGATTGAAGTTGCATCAGGTCTTAAGAAGGAGATAAACTGGTTGGTTTATTCCCGAATTAATACTACTTATAGTGATTTCTCCCCGCTTGGTAGCCCCTGTGAGGTGTAGTTACACACCGAATCGGTAAACAATTGATTGTTCTTATCGCCGCTTAAATTATCGTAGAATTGTTAATGCTTGTCGACACGGTGTCATAACATTCTCTCGTGACATTACGATCTCGCTTCCGTAAATTTCACCCGTCCTCGGCAAACCCGACACAAAATCCATAGAAATGCCATCCCATTTCCACTGAACAAACAATACCCATCAATCTCGGCTCGATGTTCAATCTTTGACTTTTGACAAACCAAACAAGCATAAACAAACTCGTGAATTTCCTTTTTCATTCCGTGCCAAGAAAATAAGTTTTTCAAGTCATCATACATCTTAGTAGCACCCCTCGATGAATACTCAATCCACTACGATATCCTTCTTCCAAAATACCTCCTAAGTTCGCGCAATATCCGAACACAAACTGTCACCGATCTCATAACACCGCTCTCATCAATTCAATTCACCTCTTGACCTTGGTTGATCAATGTCAACTTATCCACCAAACCAAATTAGATTTCCGCCATTGAATTTCCTCAAGAATACCACTAGTCACCTTCAACATAACAACTAAACACTATCAAGTAGTTTCACATACCAAACTCAAGTCTCCGAACCGCTCAACCAACTCCAATTCACGCACCATCAACATAGACATATGCAAGACTTTCGCCAATGCATTCAGAACCACGTTTTTACCAAAGATGGTAATTCAAACCAAAATCATAATCCTTCAAATTCTAACCACCTTCTACTCATGTTTAGCTCTTTCGATCAAGAGATACATCGACTCTTATCGCCGAATACCTCAAATCGAACCGTATAAGCAATGTCTCCACAATTTCAAACAAATACCATCACACTCTAAATCATGAGCCTGATAACCTTTCATGAACTTTCAATTGTCTTGCAGTAAACAACCTCGCTTATCTTGCATCAAAACACCACCTAATCCCATCAAGGACGATCACAATAGACCACAAAAAGATTCTACGGATTCGGTAAAGTCAAAATCGAGCACTAGTCAACCTCTTCTTCAACTCTTGAATCCTTTTCACATTCGTAATCTCAAACAAACACCGAATTTCTTGTCAACTTAGTCAACGACAAAGCTAACTTCAAAATCCTTCAATGAACTTTCGTAGTATCCTCGCAAGACCAAGAAAACTACAAATTTCAAAAGCATTCTTCGCTCTTCCCAATCGAGATACCGCTTCTACCTTCAGAGGATCAACATCAATGCCATTCTTGGAAATCACATGACCAAGAAAACTTACTTCACTTAGCCGTAACTCACACTTCGACAACTTCGCATACAACTTCTTCTCTTTCAACAGCTCCAACACCTAAGATGTTCTGATGTCTTCATCATTCTTCTAATGATCGTAATATCGTCAATAAATACTACCACTAATTTATCAAGATACGTATGAAATATTCTGGTTCATATACTCCATGAAAACACCTGCATTAGTAACTCCAAACGGCATAATGTATATTCATAATGTCCATACTCGCTCTAAATGCATTTTTTTGAATATCTTCTTTCCACAAATCATGATATTCTTTACCTCAAATCAATTCGTCAACACACAAGCTCCAACTAATCGATCCATCGATCATCAACTCGCAATAGATACCGATTCTTGATTGTAACTTTGTTTAATCACTGTAATCAACACACGCCTCATTGAACCTCTTTCTTCTTAACCAACAACACAGAGCACCCCATAAAACACTAGGATGAATAAACTTTTCTCAAGTAATTTTCCAATCGCTTTAACTCAGACGATTCAGATGCCGATATGCGATAAGGCGCCATCGACATCGACTAGTTCTAAGAATCAAGTCTATAGCAAATTCCACTTCCTCTCGTGGAAATTCTAACATCTTCGAAAACTTCCGAAATTCATTTCGAATAGGTAATTCACCGCTTCTTATCTTTCCTTTTTCGTCACGAAGAATACAAATAAATACCACAACACCATCATTAACCGCTAAATTCATCTACTTAACCGATATAGTCACCTCTTACACTAGCTTCTACCAAACTTCATTCATATTCATCACTTATGCCCACTTATATAGTAAGACAATAGTATACCATCCAATACGATTCTCGCTCTACTATCAACAAGAGATTAAGGTGGTCAAGTCCTCAATTTGTCAATAGACATCCGATAATCATATCGAGAACCGTCATTACCAACACTTCTTCTGCTCTCGTAATCATACTGCCTTTTGCACTTCCAACTATGACTCAAGGTCCAAACGGTTCCAAAATTCTAACCACTCTTGCACTATCTTCTCAAGCAGCACTGCACCTTATGACTTACAATCGAACGTATCCTAAAGCATATCTTCTTCCCCCACTTAGTTTCACACTACCCTGCAACAATCAATCGAAAGAATTATATTCCATAATGTTGTATCACACTTGTCGCGCATAAAAGGGATAATGACATTAAGACACCGGTCACAACGACCGACTATGCCTCGATACCACTATTGTAACACCCCTTCTAATTCACCCACAATTTATATAATTAATCGAGTTTTTAAACATAACAATGCGCGCCACAATTTTAGAATTAAAAATAACAAAACAAAGGATCATGCTTTTATCAAGAACTTATTAAATAAAGAAAACCAAGGATTATGTTTTATACAAATGAAATAACATAAGAATCCGTAATAATTCAAATCACAACTATTCCAAAACATAAACCAAAAGAAACCAGTTTAAAATCCATAAAATTCCAAACGATCGCTCCTCAAAGGTTACAACTACGTAGCATGACACCGACATCGGATTAATCCTGATTAATATTGAAATTTCATGTCGCCCTCACCAATTCTTTAGCAACTATTCACTTAATCAAATCATTAAAGTAAGTGGGTGATATTTCATCAAGATTGTATTATAATGCTTTCTTTAAAACAATAAACAACCAATTCATTATTACATCCGCATTAGCATTATCGTAATACAATTCCCAACTACAACACACAGATCATTATGCATATAATATAATCAATGCAATTATAACATTGGAAACCATCCTAACATGTTATAATTATATATGCAATGCACTAATGCATGTGGTACCAAACGCGGAACAAGTCCACACCGCTCCGCTAACCCTGAAAACATGCTTAATCAATGATTGCATTATATACCACCTGGTCAAGAATCTAGCCTCACCACCACTATCCATCGGTACGATTATTGGCCCTGCAAGTTCAATTTCACACAATGGAATGAACCATCACAAATGCTTATGCATGCACATCGTAACATGCAACAATTCAAATATTTAATATGAATATATAACATTATTCCATTCATGATCAATAACAACAACAACACATGCTAACAACGAATTATGAACATAACGTTAATCACAATACATGAAATTAACATACAAAGAAGTATTACTAACAATCAACTTTAAATTACAATGTATTCTTACTATGTAAACCATATTAATTCCTCCAGATCTCACCATCGCTTTTTAAAATATTTTTATTAGATAGTATTTCTGCTCTAAGCTCCAAAGGTACCAATATGTTTAAATCTGAGTTACTGGTCAAAAGATACGATCGAAACCGCTTTAAATTTCCTCATTCAATAAGATGTATCGATGCAGTTTATGCATCAATACATAAACAACATGTGTCGATATTACGCATCGTATGCATTGATGCATACATGTAAAAATTTCGCATTTTCAAAATTGATTCAAGATGTGTCGATGCATAACACGATGGTTTCGATGCATAACTTTGTTTTTTTCCATGAGTCATCGATGCATGGCTCTACGAGTCGATGCATACGCTTTCCACGCCTCGGTTTTCCAAAATTTTATCGCTTGCATCGATTCATAAGGCTATGTGTTTACCCATACTGTTGTTTTCTTTTCATCAAACTCAATTTTTCTTCACCGCTACGAATTCTACTAATTCCATTCATCACCAAACCTTATAATACATCATAATGAATTAATTAATGCTTTACATCCAATCGACCACATAATTTGTTTTCTAATTAACCTATATTCATCTCACATGAATTAATCGTTCATAACAATTCCAATCATGGTTTTACGCCTTGGATTATAACTAGCACAACCTAGAATCATAATTCAAGATTCCTAACGATCAATTCGCTCTATTGATCATCAAAATCTATAAGGCATAATAATCGATTCAATCACCCTTACCTCGGATGAATCTTTTGAATTTTCGCTGATTCTTTTCCTCTTTTCTCTTCTCTTTCCAAAAGATTTAGAATGAATCCTAATTTTCTCCAATCCTTCTCTATTCCTCAATTCCTTTATTTATTCCTTTTATTTGCCAAATAATAGAAATAATTTAATTAGAATAATTAGAGCCTTTACTTCACACACCTTCCAATTCCACTTCACACCCCCAACACATCCATTATTTAATTATTTAATTAAATCTAATAATCCAAAATACCAATAATTAAATTTTTAATTAAATTAATAATTAAAATTCCAATCATTTAATAATTGAATTATTTGTGTCACAAGGAACACCATGGGTGTGATCCGTAAACATTATTGCTTACCAAAGGACAAGGCCGACTATATTTATGGTAATCCAAGGAAAGCCAAGTTATAATCTGTGGTTGAAAAGAATGGCTTCATGGATTAGGAGCTCATTGCCTTCCATGCATCAACGCCTAATAACTGAGGGAAGATATATTGAGAATATTGAGGCCGATCAAACGTATTTCATGGTCATTGTAGAATAATATCTAAAGGAATTCAACAAAAAGTTGGCTAATATTTCTCCTCCAACCTACTGTAGGAACTATAAAATTTTGTTAATATACAACAAGAACAAATTTGTTGATTACCACTCTAAATTTATTTTTATTTTAATTAATTATGATTAAATTTATGTGTTGGTTCATTGATAATTAAATTTAAAATCCATTATGATAAGGATTCTTTCAACTTAATTTTTAATATATAACTAGTAAGAGACTCGCATTAATATTTTTATAAATTTTAAATAAATATTATATAGTGATGGATAATAAATTTATATAAAAGATATATAAATTAAGTATTTTAGACATGTCGGAAATGTATATTTTAGAATAAAAAATAAAAGAAATTATTTTGTAGTTATCTATCCGTGTGTTCGCACAATGTCGTTATAAATAATAAATAAATATAGTATATTAATGGTTAATAAATGTACATAAAAAAATACCAATTAAATAGTCTTTACACGTCAGAAATGTATATTTTAATTAAAAAAATAAATGAAATAATTTGATAGGCATTTATTAGTGCATTCGCACGCTCACACAATATCGTACTGAATAATAAATAGATATATTATATTGATCCTTATAAAATGTAAATAAACAAATTAAGTAATGTATATATATATATATATATATATATATATATATATATATATATATATATATATATATATATATATATATATATATATAGTAGGAAAATAAAAGAAAATAAATAAATAATCATTTACCTGCCTTCATGTGTTTTACAAAGGTCCTTATAAATTGTAAATGAATATAGTATAGTGACAGTTAAAAATATATACATTTAAGTAGTCTCGACCATTTAAAATATGTATTGTAGTAAATAAATAATAAAATAATTATGGAATAATCTATCCGTAGGTTCAGATGTCGACAAAATCGCTTTTACATGTACAAATAAATATAATATAGTGTTTGCTAAGAAATGTAAATAAAAGATATATACATTAAGAAGAACATATTTAAAATTATGATTATCATGTAAATATTATCATTGCATAAATGATTAGTAGAAAGGTATGTAGATGGAGGCTAGAGAGCCAGATAAAAAAATGAAAGATAGTAAAACAAATTTTGAGGTATGATAAAAGGACACAACATGTGATGAAGTCGTTGGACACAAAACATGAAATGGGAATAATTGGCCAAAATGTACATGTTATTGGAGTAGTTGGACATGTTGGTCGTAGGAATGTTGGAAAATACTAGATGGAAGAATGAAAGGTTGTGAGTTAAAATGGGTGGTTTTTATCTTATTATTGGTGTATAGTATAAATTCATTGATTCATTATCCCAATAAAATACTTTTCTTTCATTCCATTACTCCTCCTCCCTTATATTTTTTGTCCTTTATTTTCTGTATTCTTGCTTTTCTCTAGCTCCACCTCTATGGTTCCACCACCTCATCTTATTAAGTAATTACTCGTTAATACTTATACTATTATTTAATAATATTATAATGATTATATATAAAAATTCAAATTAAATTACTCCTTTCCGATTCTATATAAGAAATTATTTATTTTTAAATATATTGAATAATAAATATATTTAATCTATATATAATTCAAATACATCTATTATTTAATATATCTAATAAAACTAAATCATCTTTATAAATAAGAACGAGAGAGTATATACAAGATTTTAATAATTTTTCACATAATAAATTATTAACTAATAATTTTTATTAATTTTAAAATTTTATTAATTAAATGTTTAAAATATTTTCTAAGTTTAAGACATTATAAATTAATTTATAATTGAAATAATAAATCTAAGAATTTTAAAATCAAAGAATTTATTATTAAAGTATTAAAAGTAAACTTAGATTAAAATAAATGTGAAATTAATCCATCTTAAATTTTATGTTACGAGGTTTTATTTAGAGCATAATGGATCTTTGATAATGTGGGTGTAGTGGTCATTAGTTTTTGACGATTAGAGATTGAATTGTTAATGGATTTGGAATTGTGATTTAGAGATATGAGTTATAGATCAGATTATAGGAAACCTTTCATTATGATTCAACACTCGGTATTTGGAGCTTACAAATAAAACCATATTAGAAAGACTATCAAAGAACTCATCTCTAGAAATGAGAGGGTTTCATTTATCCATACTAATAGAGAATGCAATTAATAGGCAGATTTTATGCCAAAATATGGAGCATGTAATGTATGTAATTGTTCAACTAAATGAAATTGATTCAAAATCACATTGAACTTTTATTCATGATTTGTTATTTTGTAACATCCACTTTTTGTATAAATATCTTTTAAAATGTTTAAATTTATGGTTAATTTATATAATTCACATTAATCCATATTTGAAAATTTTAGATATTTATTTATTATAATGTAGTGAATAAATTGAAGAATATGTCAATAATGTCCTTAAAAGAAAGGATTAGAATTTTGTATATAAAAATTTGTTTTAGGTAGAGTGTAGTTGAGTTCCAATTTGAAATCAGAATTGTTTTACTTACTCAACCTAAATATATTCTTTTCATCCCATTTTAAATATTAATTATAAGAATGTGAACCTTTATTTGACTTTTCTCTTTAATTCTAATAGATTTACACATTCTAAATTTTGATTACTTGGATGAGAGTTATATGTTAGAATGGATTTGAAACTCTCCTCTTTGATTTCTCTCAAGCTTAAACTATATTCATATTAATATTAAAAATAGTATTCTAGAGTTTCAATTTTCCACACTTATAATAAAGTTAACATTGAAAAATGTTATTCTTTATGTATATCTCTTACACCGGAAATATTATAAAAATATATTATATTTTTATATATATATATATATATATATATATATATATATATATATATATATATATATATATATATATATATATATATATATATATATATATATATATATATATATATATATAT
>CM038792.1:41644421-41711733 GCA_021764765.1 Vicia sativa
GTTGGAAAATATAGATTGGAGAATAAAGGTTGTGAATTTAAATTGGTGGTTTTATCTTATGTGGTGTTTAGTATAAATTCATTGATTCATTATCAATAAAATACTTTTCTTGCATTCCATTATCCTCCTCCTCATTTTTTGTCCTTTATTTCTATGTTTTTGCTTTCTCTCTAGCTCCACCTCTATGGTTCCACCACCTCATCTTATTAAGTTATTACTGTTTAATACTTATACTATTATTAATAATATATAATAATTATATATAAAAAAAAATAAAAAATAAAAAAAAATTACTCTTTCTGATTCAATGTATAAGAAATTATTTATTTTTCAATATATTGAATAATAAATATATTTAGTCTATATATAATTCAAACATCAATTATTAAATGTATCTAATAAAATTAAATCATCTCTTATAAATAAGAATGGAGAGAGTATAAAAGATTTTAATAATTTTTCACATAATAAATTAGTAACTAATAATTTTTATTAATATTTAAATTTTATTAAATAAATGTTTAAAAATAGATTTTCTTAGTATAAGACATTATAAATTAATTTATAATTGAAATAATAAATCTAAAATTTTAAAATCAAAATTTATTATTAAAGTATTAAAAGTAAACTAAATTAAAATTAAATGTGTGAAATTAAGCGATCTTAAATTTTATGTTACGGAGGTGTTATTAGAATCATAATGGATCATGATGACGAAGGGGTTTAGTGCGATTAGTTTTGCGGACGGTTTAGAATGGAATTGTTAATGGAAATGGAAATCGAGGATTAGAGAAATGAGTTATAGATCGGATTATAGGAAACCTTTCACTATGATTCAACACTCGGTGAGCTTACAAATATAACCATATTAGAAAGGCTATCAAAGAACTCATCTCTAGAAATGAGAGGTTCATTTATCCATACTAATAGAATGCAATCAATATGATTTTATGCCAAAATATGATTCAACACTCGGTATGGAGCTTACAAATATAACCATATTAGAGGCTATCAAAGAACTCATCTCTAGAAATGAGAGGTTTCATTTATCCATACTAATAGAGAATGCAATCGATAGACACATTTATGCCAAAATATGGAGCATGTAATGTATGTAACTGTTCAACTAAATGAAATTGATTCAAAATCACATGTGAACTTTTATTCATTATTTATTATTTTGTAACATCCACTTTTGTATAAATATCTTTTAAAATGTTAAAATTATGGTTAATTTATATAATTCACATTAATCCATATTTGAAAATTTTAGATATTTGGTTTATTATAATGTAAGGCGAATAAATTTGAAGAACATGTCAATAATGTCCTTAAAAATGATTGGAATTTTCTATAAAAATTGTTTTAAGTAGTGTCGTTAGATTCTCTAATTTGAAACTGTAATTGTTTTTACTTACTCAACCTAAATATATTCTTTCAACCCATTTTAAATATTAATTATAAGAATGTGAAACTTTTATTTGACATCTTCTCTTTAATTATAAGAATGTCAATAATTGTTTACGTAATAATTAATCTCTATTATGATAAAGAAAATCATTACATTTTTCAAACAATTACATTTTAATTATTTTTAAATATTGTATATTTTCTTTTTGGTGAAAAAATATTAGTTATTTTTAGTTCCAACATCTAAACTATCTAATAAATTCAAATTTAATCTAAATTAAATCTAAACCTAAGTTATGTTTATGACTATATAATAAATTCAAATTTAAAAAACCCTTAACATTTGTTTATATAACAGCCTGACTTATTTTATTGTGACAATTTATTGGAACAAAATTCAAGATTAACTCCACTCTCTCGTTTCTCATTTACAATATTGTATTTCATCATAAATGTTCTCGAGTCTCGTTTTAATATGGTAAGTTTTGTATTCAACTAAAGAAATTTATTTATCATAAATAAATATCAACTATAATGTCAAACTTATTTGTCTTCATTTTCATTTCTCTTTTACTATTCTTCATTTCTCTTTCAGTAATTTATTTAATTTACTTTTATAGTGTTAAGTTTCCTATTAAAATAACAAGTGTTTTAACCTATTAATCATAGGAATGTCAAATTTTTATTTTACTTGTCTTATTCTTTTTACTGCTAACCATAGATGAAATTACCAATTTTATTTTTGCTTGTTTGAAAATTCAATTTATACAAATTGTAACATTTCCATTAAAACATGTTATTAGTGATGATACTTCTTCCATACAAATTTAAAATAATGATTAGTATGAATTTTGATATTAAATTGATTAACTTAACAAATCACGAGTTACCTAAAATACCAAGATTTCTAATATATATTTTCACACATGATAGATTTTAAATATTTTTAGTTAATTTAGAAATATTTTATATTTCTAAATTTGGTTTCTAATTTGTCAAAATATAATTCTTAAAATTTTTTATATACATCAAGAACAAATTTGTTGATTACCACTAAATTTTGTTTTTATTTTAATTAATTATGATAAAATTTATGTGTTGGTTCATTGGATGATTAAATTTAAAATCCATTATGATAAGGATTGTTTCAACTTAAGTTTTACTATATAACTACTAAGAGACTGTCACAATATTTTATAAATTTTAATAAATATTATATAGTTATGGATAGTAAATTTATATAAAGATATATAAATTAATTATTTTAAACATCGAAATGTATATTTTAGAAGAAAATAAAAAGTATTTTGTAGATATCTATCCGTGTGTTGCTTTAATGTCATTATAAATAATAAATATAGTATATTAATGGTAATAAATGTATAAAAAATATACCAATTAAATAGTCTTTCTGTCAGTAATATTTTAATAAAATAAAAAATAATTTGATAGGCATCTATTAGTGCATTAGCTCACACAATAAGTACTAAATAAGTAAACATATTATAATAATGATTATGAAATGTAAATAAACAAATTAAGTCAATAAAAATATCATATAAATTATATATAGAGATGGAGGCGGCTTGACCCGTGGGCGTCCCAGTCGGTGTCCATGGCGTAGGCTTCACGGCGGCGGCGGCGGTGTAGTGAAGATTGAAACGTGAGATTGTCTGAATGTTAAAGTCCCATGGTGAAGGCATGCAATTTAGAATTACGATGCAAGAAGAAGAAACCCTAGCGGTGGATGAATGAGCATAAATCGGCTATGGTTATCATCAATAAGCAATCGGCGAAAGGAAGGCGTGCACTATGTAGGCGCGATGGTGGTGTGGCAGGCAGGGTGAGTCACGGCGGACGACATTGCTTGAATCGATTTTAGAAATGCGTTGATCCTCTGTAATGGGAAAAGATTAGTATGCAGGCTTTATGCGACTACGTCTATACTACCGTGAAATTTATTTCTTCTTGATTCGCTCACAAACGATAAAAATGAGATATTGGTGAAGGACCCTAAATTTTACCATTAATCTTTGAAAGGAATGGTATCCACGAGTTTAATTTGAAATAAGATATGCCGGAAGCCTCTGTGGATCGACTGCCAAACCTTCCCTCCATATGGGAGAGTCTGCTTAAATAAGTTGGTATGCTTAGACTCCATTATTGTTGATGGAGTGCACCCACAAACTGATGTCACTATGCTCCAGAGTATCATCAGTGGATGTAACAAAGTTACACAGAGGATTACAATCAGCTGCGAGGTGTAAAGATGAGATAAAGGTTGAGTCACAGATACCGATCCCAAGTATTGCAACCATTAGAAAACAGGGCACAAATGTGGTGAGAAACCAAGGCAAAAGCAGCCAAAGGAAACGCAGAAGGCGGATACGGGACCAAAGTAGATGGAGTAACAATGAGAAAATAATGGGATAACTATCAATGCACCATGAAGATACCCCCAAACTTAGCGACATGTTAGTAGCAAAGTGTTAGTATGATCCCACAAAGATGCATAATCGAAGAAAATTTAGGAGGGCACTTGGTAGTAAGAAAAAAAAAAATCGAAGTAATGGTGAAATAATTGTAGTGCAGTTGTCTAGCTGCAAATGGATACAAGCCTTAGGGGTTTTGAATGACCACCTTAGTGCTGGATGATGAACCATGTTATTGACTTGGAATGTTAGAGGGGGATGAATAAAATGGGTAAGCTTAGAAGTTAACTCCTACAGCCTCTCAATGATGCAACGACATAGCAATTCTTGTTGAAACTGATGTAAGAAGAATAAGGCTCACAAGTGAGAGAAAAGCTCTAAACGAGCATGGATGCTACTGTGAGCACTTAATGGAAGGATATGGATTCAATGGAACCCTTCCAAAATAGATATAAGATACAAGTGTTCTAGTCAGTTCATTTTGTGAAGTGTTGGACAATAATGGCAAGTTCAAGTTTTGGCTACTTGATGACCCCTGCTCCTGTAATTTTGACCAAAGCAACTTTGGAAGATGTTGAATTGATGCAAATTTGTGTGCAAGGAGCTTGGTGTGGCTGGTGACACAATATATAGCTAAAGCTCAGGCAGTTAGGGTAGATAGCTGGCAGAGGAGAAATTGCAGACTTTCCGAACATGTTGTCGGCAACTTTCAATTCGGTGAGATGGACAACTCCATTGATTGTATTACACCGGTATAATAGACTAGTGAAACCCTATCTATATAAGCATAGATAGAATTATTGCTAACACTGCTTGGTTTCCTTGCACTAGCTGATGTAACCCCTCATCCTCCCACCTAGTGTTTGAGATCATGCTATTCTTTCATGTTAGAAGAAATGCTATTTCTTGATGTCACTTTGAGATATTTCAATTCAATAATTGTTAGCTTCGCTGTGTGTGAAGAAATAGTCAAAACTGATGGAATCTTCTGTGCTGGCAGGCCTATAGCTGGTGTGGAAAGTTGATGAGACTTCAACATTACCAGAAAGATGAGTAAGGTTATCTCTGGTTTGGGCGGAAAAAGGTTGAGCTGAGGCAACCTTGAGGCTACTCAGAAGCATTTGAGTAACAATAGAAGAGACAAGGAGGCTATTGATAAGGTGAAGATGATGACTGAGAAGTCATAAAATGGAATGACTTAGAATACAATAGTCTTTTGAAAGAGCAAAGTTGATTGGTTGATCGAGGGATAATAATTCTACTTTTTCGCGCTTATGTTAAAGCTAGAGAAGAATACTTGTAGTTTCTGTCTCTCCAACAGCGGGAGGATGGGGTGTGTATTAATATCAACAAGAGATAGAGGAGAAGTGTTGAATTCTGGTGATCTCATGGGCGAGGCTAAGCGGGAATGAAACACGGTAATATCCATTTATGAAGAGGACCCCAGCTCACGTTGGATCAGCAACATCTCTCCTAGCCTTGTCACAAATGGTAAATTGATATAGCTCTGGAGATGGAGACCTAAAATCCCTGGGATAGATGGTTTTAGACCAGTTTTCAAAAACTATTTGGGACATATTAAGAGGATGTATATCTTTGCAGTCCATGAATTTTTGAAAGGTGAGATATCTGAATTCAACAAAACAGTATTACTTTGTACTAAAATGAATGGGCTAAAAATATAAAGTTTTAGACCTATTGCTGGATGCACAATGACAACTGCTGAAATTATATCTAAACTCTCATGAGCGCTGAGCACGAGTTCTTCCTCATGATCAACAGAGTCAGCTGCTTTTGTTTCCAGAGTCAAGTCATCTCAATCATCATACTATTTGAGCTCATAAGGCTACTCTAGAAAGGGAGACACGTTGTAGCTAGCTTGACAAAAAGCATATGATATGGTGGAGTGGAGGCGCTCATTGCTATAATGCATGATACGAGTTCCTCTTTAAATTGGTTCAAGCTATTATTTCATTGATGCCGTACACTTTCGTATCAATGAGTGGCTATCTCCTACTTTGCATGCTAAGAGAGGAATCACTTAGGACCTATCTCTCTGTTGTGATTGTGATGGAGTATCTTAATCGATCTCAGCATTATGGTGGATAATCCTAACTTCAACTATCCATAGTTGAAGGATGTGTCTTACTAATTTGATCTTTACGGATGATGTTTTTTTGTTTAGTAGAGGGATGATATATTAAAATGCCATAGGACTGGCCATATGTTTCTGGCAGTTCAACGATGAAATTAATCCTAAAAATTAAAGTTTTTAATTAGTGCATGCAGGCGGAAAGGAGGTATGAGGAATGTCTACCTTTCTTTGAAGGACAGCTTCCTTTTAGCTATTTGGGAGTGCCTATTTCAGCGAAGCCATATTAATCACTATTTACTTGCCTTTGATCGGCGCATTCTTCAAAAAGAATGATGCATTAATTTGAAAGTTACTTTCTTATCTTTGTGCGGAGTTTGCTAGTCAAGAAGTGTCCTGCAGTATCACCAATCTTGGATGATGCTTGCCTTTGCCTCAAAAGTGTGATGGAAGATTGACAGCTTGTGCAGAGTTTTGTTTGGATGGGTAAGAAGTAAATCGCGTAAGAGTCACCGTAGCACAGAAAACATCTGCAAACCAAAGAAGAATGGTGGGATTGGTTTGTTTAACAGCTATATGGAATAAGGTTGCTCTTCTTAAGTGCTGGAATCTGAATGTGAAAGCTGAGATAACCTTTGGGTAAGTGGACTCTGAGTATTACATAAAGATAGCAGGGTGACAGGAGTTTGTAAGCCTTAAGTAGTTCTTGGATTATGAAAGGCATTATGGCGAGCAAAACTACGCTTGATGGCAATAATGAGCATCGTGGGAAGATATGACAAGTAAGAGAAAGTTTAAATGAAAGTGTTTTGTAAGAGGCAGCCATGGTGATCAAACTTTAGTTCACAGAGTTCTGATGCGCCGTAACTTGGCTGGGCCGAGCTAGATTCTTTTTATGGATGTGCCATGAGAGGATCTGCGGCGAAGAAATTTATCTGATTCAATATGGTCACGGGATAGCGTTTGTAGTATCACGGGATATGAAGATGTGACATCTATTTTGTGTGCAACCACCTAGAGATATGGAAACAAGTCTTAAGCTGGCTGAAATTGATCACCAACCATTAAATTGGAAGCGGAGCTTGCTTGGATTATAAGAAGGTAAGAAGGGTGGAGAGCTAGTATTAGAATAGCATTTCTTAGCTTGCTATGGCATTTGGAAATTTAGGAATGAAAGTCTTTGGAAAAGAGACTAATAGTGACATTGTAAATAACATAATTGACTGTATAGTTTATAAGTGGGTTTCTAAAACTTAGGAACCACATAGCTAATTTGATGGTTTAATTTGGGCTTTAGGTGGTTGGACCTTTGTGGGTCACCTTTGTATTATCTGGTTTTTGATGTATTTGAGCTCTGTTCAAAAAAAAATAAACAAATTAAGTTGTCTCGAGTTAATCAATATATATATATATATATATATATATATATATATATATATATATATATATATAGAAAAAGAAAGAAAATAATTAAATAGTCATTTACCCATGCCTTCAGTTTGTACAATGTCCTTATAAATTGTAAATGAATATAGTATAGTATTAGTTAAAAAATATATACAATTTAGTCTCGACCCAAAAATATATTAGTAAATAAATAATAAAATAATTATGGAATAATCTATCCATAGGATCAATGCAGGTCGCATAATCGTTTACTTGTACAAATAAATATTATATAGTGTTTGCTAAGAAATGTAAATAAAAGATATATACATTAAGAAGAACATATTTTAAATTATGATTACCATATAAATATTATTGAATAAATGATTAGTAGAAAGGTATGTAGATGGAGGCTAGAGAGCCATATAAAAAATGAATGATAGTAAAACAAATTTAGAGTATGATAAAAGAGACGAAAAGCATGTGATTAAATCGTTGCACAAAACATGTAATGGGATAATTGGCCAAAATGTACATGTTATTAGTAGTTGGACATGTCGGTTGTAGGAATGTTGGAAAATACTAGATTAGAATGCAAAAGGTTGTGAGTTAAAATTGGTGGTTTTTATCTTATTATTGGTGTTTAGTATAAATTCATTGATTCATTATCCCAATAAAATACTTTTCTTGCATTCTCCCTCCTCCTCATTTTTTGTCCTTTATTTTCTCTGTATTTTTGCTTTCTCTAGCTCCACCTCTATGGTTCCACCACCTCATCTTATTAAGTTATTACTCGTTAATACTTATACTATTAATAATATTATAAATAATTATATATAAAAAATTAAAATTAAAAATAAATTACTCTTTACGATTCAATGTATAAGAAATTATTTATTCAATATATATGAATAATAAATATATTAGTCTATATATAATTCATACACATCAATTATTAAATGTATCTAATAAAATTAAATCATCTCTTATAAATAAGAATGGATATAAAAGATTTTAATAATTTTTCACATAATAAATTAGTAACTAATAATTTTTATTAATATTTTAAAATTTTATTAAATAAATGTTTAAAATAGATTTTCTTAGTATAAGACATTATAAATTAATTTATAATTGAAATAATAAATCTAAGAATTTTAAAATCAAAGAATTTATTATTAAAGTATTAAAAGTAAACTAAAATTAAAATTAAATGTGTGAAATTAAGCGATCTTAAATTTTGCAGTGTTATTAGAGATCATAATGGATCATGGATACAAGGGGTTTAGTAGCGATTAGTTTTGCGGACAGTTTAGAGATGGAATTGTTAATGGAAATGGAATTCGAGTTTAGAAATGAGTTATAGATCGGATTATAGGAAACCTTTCACTATGATTCAACACTCGGTATTTGGAGCTTACAAATATAACCATATTAGAAAGGCTATCAAAGAACTCATCTCTAGAAATGAGAGGTTTCATTTATCCATACTAATAGAGAATGCAATCAATGATTTTATGCCAAAATATGATTCAACACTCGGTATGGAGCTTACAAATATAACCATATTAGAAGGCTATCAAAGAACTCATCTCTAGAAATGAGAGGTTTCATTTATCCATACTAATAGAATGCAATCGATAAGACACATTTTATGCAAAATGGAGCATGTAATGTATATAACTGTTCAACTAAATTGATTCAAAATCACATGAACTTTTATTCATTATTTATTATTTTGTAACATCCACTTTTTGTATAAATATCTTTAAAATGTTAAAAATTATGGTTAATTTATATAATTCACATTAATCCATATTTGAAAATTTTAGATATTTATTATAATGTAAAATGAATAAATTTGAAGAACATGTCAATAATGTCCTTAAAAGAAATGATTGGAATTTTCTATAAGAAAATTGTTTTAAGTAGAATCGTTAGATTCTCTAATTTGAGCTTAATTGTTTTTACTTACTCAACCTAAATATATTCTTTCAACCCATTTTAAATATTAATTATAAGAATGTGAAACTTTTATTTGACATCTTCTCTTTAATTATAAGAATGTCAATAATTGTTTTTCGTAATAATTAATCTCTAATATGATGAAAATCATTACATTTTCCAAACAATTACATTTTAATTATTTTTAAATATTGTATATTTTCTTTTGGTGAAAAAATATTAGATATTTTTAGTTCCAACATCTAAACTATCTAATAAATTCAAATTTAATCTAAATTTAATCTAAACCAAGTTATGTTTATGACTATATAATAAATTCAAATTTAAAAACATAACATTTGTTTATATATAACTGACTTATTTTATTGTGACAATTTATTGGAACAAAATTCAAGATTAACTCTCTCTTTCTCATTTACAATATTGTATTTCATCATTAAAGTGTTCTCGAGTCTACGGTTTAATATGATAAG
Source organism: Vicia sativa (assembly GCA_021764765.1). Taxonomy (NCBI): domain Eukaryota; kingdom Viridiplantae; phylum Streptophyta; class Magnoliopsida; order Fabales; family Fabaceae; genus Vicia; species Vicia sativa. The sequence continues at coordinate 41,654,180 of CM038792.1, forward strand.
TTTTGTATTCAACTAAAGAAATTAATGGATACAGGGGTTTAGTGGCGATTAGTTTCGGACAGTTTAGAGATGGAATTATTAATGGAAATGAATTCGAGTTTAGAAATGAGTTATAGATCGGATTATAGGAAACCTTTCACTATGATTCAATACTCGGTATTTGGAGCTTACAAATATAACCATATATAGAAGGCTATCAAAGAACTCATCTCTAGAAATGAGAGGGTTTCATTTATCCATACTAATAGATAATGCAATCAATAGGCGATTTTTTGCCAAAATATGGAGCATAAAATGTATGTAATTGTTCAACTAAATGAAATTGATTCAAAATCACATATGAACTTTTATTCATGATTTGTTATTTTGTAACATCCACTTTTTATAAATATCTTTTAAAAATTTAAAATTTATGGTTAAATTATATAATTCACATTTATCCATATTTGAAAATTTTAAATATTTATTATAATGTGGGGCGAATAAATTTGAAGAAAATGTCAATAATGTCCTTAAAAGAATGAAAGGATGGAATTTTGTATTAACCTATATGTGACTACAAAGATTAACTCCTCCATTTGTGTATTTTATAATTAGAATGTGACTACAAAATTAACTCCTCCATTTGTGTATTTTCTATCTGTCTAGAAATTGATTTCATAAATGTTTAACTTTAAAATTTGTAATATTTGGGGTGTTTGAAAAGTTTTTGAAAACTCTATTTTAGTTTAAAAATTTAAAATTTAAAATTTTAAAAATTGTTTTAATACAATATTTTACAAATGTGTTTTAAATTTTTTTTACTTTAGTTTTAAAAATAAATAACTGAAATAGCTATATTATATTTTAATTTTACTTTTCAATTTTAAAACTAAAAACAACAATATTCAAATAGACGCTTAGTATTTTGAAAGTAAATAACACCCGTTACAACTTTGATTTAAAAGATAAATGGTGATATTTATCATGTATTTTATATCTATTTCTTTTTTTTCTCGTATACATACAAAAATATTACACGAGAACAAACTTATACCAATTCTATCTCACTAACCAACAAAATATACTATAAGTGGAAACTACTACGTAACCACCAAATGATTAATCGATCTTTTATGTCCAATTCTTTGAAATATTCTAAATATTTTTATTATTTAGATAAGATGATTATGTGTTTATAACCTATAATATAACATTACATTTAAATAACAAATATAGTTGATATCTATTATATTTTACTATGAATACAAATTAAAAGCACTCATCAATACTTTTATTCAACTTTTATTTATTTAAATATTACTCTTATTTTAGATCATATATAACATTCATTATAAGAAAAGTGTGTTTAGTCAGTTAAACCTATAATAAAAAGAAAAAAACTTAAGAAAAATAATTTGTGAGAGAACATACTCCTAACTAAATAGATTATCATGAAAGAAAACTGTCTACTTTCTCTTCATGTATTTAATATGATTTTTAAATGACAATAAGTGTTATATATGTTATAATTACAAAGTGACTACAAATATCTTAGTATTTTACTTAAAGTAAGAAATTATACGTTAACTTCGATTTTAGAAGATAAATATAGTCGATATTTATGTTGTGTTTTATAATTTTCTTTTGTTATAGAATATGCATCAACTATTTACATCAATACATGATGGTGATTGTATTTGCATATCTTTTTTTCTTTCTTAGATACATACAAAATATAACATTTATTAGTGTGTTTGATTTATTAAAACAAATTAAGAACCAGAAATACCAGTTTTTGTACTATGATGTCAAAATTGATCATGATACTGGACAAAAATTATGATAAGAAGACAGGACAAAATCATAAATTTTTGTCCTCCGTAAACTCATCGGATAACTTTTTCCCAAACATAAATTATCAAAATATCATGTTTGTTCTCTTTTCTAATTTTTAGTATTTTAATTCATAAAATAATATTAATATTGTATATATCAATAAATAATAATATCATCAAAATTATATTATTTTGGATTCACCGACATATCTAGAAAAAAGTCTCTATTTATCATTTTCTTCTATTCTTATTATTTAATATTTTTATTTATAAATATTATTATTTTATATAAATAAAATTATATTATTTTGTCTCCTATTTAAAGATAGTAAAAAACTATTTCTTCTTTTCCTCCTTAATCTAATATGATTCATAAATATTATATTTTATATACTAATAAATAATATTATATGAAAAATTATATTATTTTATCTGATATATTAACATATTAAGTAAAATCAAGAAAAATATCTAATACATTAACTATCAAACACAGTGCTATATAAAAAATATTTTATAATATTCTGTAGTGTCTAATATTATTATGTATTCTTCTTATATTGCAAATTAAACGAAGAACAAACTAATATTCAGAATTTATCTCTTTAACTATTAAAATATACTATACTATCATGAAGTAGTAAACTCCTTGTCTTAACCACCAACATGATTAATCATAATTATTATCCAACTCTTCACACCATAAAATCTCAATAAGCAAAGTTTCTTACACTTGTTTCAATCTCTCTCCACAAATATATGATCATAAAACAATAAATTATTATGATTGTTTCACATATATAGCACACTAAGGAAATAAACACATTAAAATTTGGTCAATTGTCGACCATGCTCTATACCACTAATGTAACACTCTCTAAACTTTACATAATATATATATATAATCGACCACATATATCTCAAGGGTGTCATGTATTTCAAACAAAACACAAAACAAAATACAGGGTCATATTCATAACATGCGTTTAAAATCATGTTTCATATATTGACAACATTTGACAACATACATAGCACAACGGAATAATTCTATTCAAAATAGTAATAAATGATTGAAATCATCCGACAATCATATATAAAATATCAAGCACTAAGATCAACCATCACATAATATCGAATACAAATTAATATTTAGAGTATAACAATTTCTCTAAAAAATAACATAAGTATAGCAAATATACCATAAATCCGTTACCAGCATGGAAACTACTTAATAAAATTAATATTCTTTAACCAATCCACGAAACACTACTACAGCTATATTGTATTTGTATGGTCCCAACTATAAATTTAACTTATTTTATATTTTTTAAAAAAAAATAAACGATATTCATTTATTCAAATTGATAGAGTACACGATTTCAATACAAATTTAAAATATCCAAAAACAAAAAGATGAATCACAAAACAACCTCCGACATCTATATTAGCATAAAATTAAAAAATTATTAAGCCTACAAATATGAGTGTATTAAAATGTTCAAATATTCATGCCTCCATATTTGTAGCGTTAATGGAACTATAGTCATTGATTGGATATACTAGATCGAAATTAATTTTCTATCTGAAACAAATGAACCTTTGTACAAAGGCAGAAAAGTGTGTTTAGTCAAGGATTAAACCTATAATAAAAAAAAACTTAAGAAATTTTTGGTGAGAGAACATACTCCTAACTAAATAGATTCTGACAAATGAAATGTAGGCTCTGTCACCTAACTATTTAGGGCTTTCTTCTCATGAAATGTCGTCATTAAATTTTCTCATGGATCAGTATGTAGAAGGGTAGTGTATTTAATTTGGGATTTTGCCATGACAAATTATAAGACCTTTATGAGGTTTTGAGTTAGCTTGATTTAACTTCAAACAAATTGCTAGTGGTTTTTTCTTTTTGAATTACCATAACTATGATTTTCAATATTATATAAAATATTATAATTATATTATTATAATATAGTTATATTTAAAATTATGTTTTAATTTTTAAAATATTAATCATATTCTAAATATATATATTTACATATAAATATATATATATATATATATATATATATATATATATATATATATATATATATATATATATATATATATATATATATATATATATATATTTATATATTCAATTAAAAATGACTACTAGCCATTTTCAACTAAACTTACCCATATTTATTTATTCATTTGAACAACTAACATAACCACCATGTAAGTATTAAAAGTGTGTTTGTGACCTAATAGAATAACTCTATCGGTCACCATTTCTCATTAAGTCCTAATTTGGTTTCTTTATATATCGATACAAAATTATCTTGTATTTTTAATAGAAATAGTATATTATGAAAGAAGATTCATATTTAACGATGGAAATTAGACCAAAATTCGCTCAAAATATTTAAATTAAATTAATAAATTTAAGATCGAAGTTTGCGACCTAAAGATGCTAAAAATCTTCATCTTTGTTACTATCTTTCAAAATATGTATAATTGACATATTCAAAATAATCTAAAATTTAGAAACGGTCAAAATCAGTTAAAATTAATAGAAAAGGGATAATATTTATTACAATCATAGAGTTTGATTCCATTCACGTATGCTTCCTATGAGATAACACTGTAATCATATAAATTAACTATAAATTGTTTATTTTAAATAAGACATTTCATGAACAAATCTTCAAATATTAAACCGATAAAAGAAGTGAATAAAATATTCAAAGAAATATATCTATACCATTTGAAAATTATTTTAACATGAATTGGAGGGAAAAATATATAACTTAACAAGATAATTAAGCTTTATAAAAAAACTTAAAATAAATATAATAATTTGTTTTACTAGAAAAGAATGAAAAATTAAGTCCATAACAAATAACTACACCATTTCTTAAGAAAGAAATATTATTGCAGAACTTTCCAAGATTTATAAGATAACATAAACCTACGTGAAAAAGTTAATTCTTAAATTAAACAGAAAAGTTAAACCTAAATCTCTAAATAAAAGACTTATACACAAAAGTGTTGATACATAAATTTAGTTAATTTCTTAATCCTATATTATTCAATATTCCTCAAAATTTTAAAATGTCCCTCAAATTATCGATTGGAGGAGTTAATATTTGATCACCTTCTAATTATAATATATATATATATATATATATATATATATATAATTGAAATGTGACTAAAATTAACTCCTCCATTCTATCTGTCTAAATTGATTTTATTAAAGTTTAACTTTAAAGTTTGTAACCAAGATAATTAAAACTTTTTGAATACAATATTTATGTGTTTTAAAAAGCTTTTATCGGCTTTAATTTTAAAAGTAAAATTGAAATAGCTATATTATATTTTAATTTTGTTTTCAATTTTAAAAAACTAAAAGCAAGAACTATTAATAGGCGCTTAGTATTTTCTGAAAATTAAAAAATTACACCCCTTTTGATTTTAAAAGATTAATATGGTCGATATTTATCATGTATTTTATATTATTCTTTTTCTTTTTCCTATACATACAAAATATAACACATACGAGAACAAACTTATATCCAAAATTTCTATCTCTAATAATAAAATATACTATCGTATAGGAAATTACTACTCTTAACCACAACACATGATTAATCGGTCTTTTAAGTGTCAATTCTTTAAAATACTCTAAATATTTTTATTATTTAGATAAGATGATTATGTGTTTTATAACTATAATATAACATTACATTTAAATAACAAATATAGTTGATATATATTTTTTACTATGAATACAAATTAAAAGCACTCATCAATACTTTTATTCTTTTATTTAGTTAAATATTACTCTTATATTTAGATCATATATAACATCCATTATAAGAAAAGTGTGTTTAGTCGAGTTAAACCTATATTAAAGTAAAAAAAAACTTAAGAAATTTTTTGTGAGAGAACATACTTCTTAAATAGATTATTGCCAAAAAAGATCTACTTTCTCTTCATGTATTTATATATTTTTAAATGATACGTATATATATTTACAAAGTGGCTGCAAATATCTTAGTATTTTACTTAAAGTATGAAATTATACCATTACAACTTGAGTTTAGAAGATAAATATGGTTACGATATTTATTATGTGTTTATAATTTTCTTTTGTTATAGAATATGAATCAACTATTTATACTTCAATACATGATGGTGATTGTATTTTGCATAATCTATTTTCTATTTCTTTTTTCTTTTTCTTAGATACATACAAAAATGTAACATTTATTAGTGTGTTTGATTTATTAAAAAAAATTAAGAACTAGATATACCAATTTTTTTGTACTATGATGTCAACATTGATCATGATACTGGACAAAAATTATGATAAGAGACGGACAAAATCATAGATTTTTGTCCTCGGTAAACTCATCGGATAACTTTTTATCCCAAACATAAATTATCAAAAAAATATCAAAATATCATGTTTACTCTCTTTTCTAATTTTTAGTATTTTAATTCATAAAAATAATATTAATATTGTATATATCAATAAATAATAATATCATCAAAATTATATTATTTTGGTTCGATTCACCGACATATCTAGAAAAAAAATCTATATTTATAATTTTCTTCTCTTCTTATTATTTAATATTTTATTTATAAATATTATTATTTTATATATAAATAAAATTATATTATTTTATCTGCTCTATATAAAATAGTAAAAACTATTTCTTTTTTTGTTCCTGCTTATTATCTAATATGATTCATAAATATTATATTTTATATACTAATAAATAATATTATATTAAAGTTATATTATTTTATCGACATATTAACATATTAAGTAAAATCAGAAAAAATATTATCTAATACATTAACTATCAAACACAATACTATATAAAAATTATTTTATAATATTTTGTTGTGAATCGGATGCCTTAAAACAAATATATATAAGCTTGTAGGAAAAGAATGAAGAACACGATGAACACAAAGTTGGTTATTAACTTTATTCTTCCTTTATCTTAAAACCAAGATTACAAGTATACAAGAATAACAAATAACCCTCTCACCTAAATTAGGATTTGCATATGCAATGATGAGAGACTAGTATGTATTTATAATAAACCTAACATACTAAACTAATGGGCTTTATCACAAATACCCATTACAAGCTAACAGGTACAAAACAACAACAATTGGACATAACAAGCAGGCCCAATTGATGCTAACAATTCTAGCATCCTTCGACACAATAAGTTCGACCCAATATCTCACAAATCTCCATGGAACAAACTCTATTATCAACTAACGAATTAGTTTTCTTCATGCATTTATCAAGCTTTGCATTGATTGGAAAAACTTAAGCAATGTCTTGGTGATCATATCCAATGACATTATAGTCTATCGAAACCTTCACACTTGGACTTCTCAGCTCGATTACCCAATGAAAATGCAACCTCACATGTGTGCTTGGTTACGCTCATGATAAGTGAATTCTTGTGGTGTATTGCACTTTGACTATCACATTTAACAGTGATAACTTCCTGAATTTTCGGTTCATAGCAAAACAAGCCATAATGCTTCTTTCACAGCTTGGTTAAAGCAATATATTCCGCTTGATGGTTGATAATAAACAACCCAGTGTTGCTTTTCTAACCTTTGTGCAAACATAGTGAAAATATCCAAATAGATTTTGAAATCCATCTAACTGTATATTGATCGACATATCCTTTGATTGCTGCTTTACCATCTTCACCAAAGCTCCATAAATTAAGACTCTGTTGAGACCCATTTATGTACCTTAGAATCACTTCAATGCTTGCCGGAGTGAGCCTTTCAAGATTCGTGTACTGCACCTTACAAGACTTACTGCATATGCTATGTAAGGTCTAAGTACAAACCATAGCATACATCAAAGAACCTACTACATTAGCATGGGATGCTATTCATATAAGTTCTTCGACCTCGATCTGGACATTGATCAATACTCAACTTAATTGAGGGTTTGTTGAGTCACAAAGGCTTGAATTAATACCAAACTTTTCGAGAATCTTAAGTAAATATGCCTCTTGAGATAAGCATAACTTAACTATTTTCTATCTCTTCGATGTCAATTCAAGAATCACAGGCTGCTCCTAGATCCTTCATTTGAACTCCTTATTGAGTTCAGCCTTCACCCTCAATACCTCTTCGACATTGTTACTTGCTGAGAATATCATCAACATAAAGCAACAAAATAACAAATGAATTACAGGACGAAATCAAGTAAACACGTGGTCGATGACACCTAACGAAACTTAAAACATGAATTTGTGAATCTCTTATTCCATTTATCGAGATTGTTTCAGCCCATAAGGATATTCAACTCACACATAATCTTCTTTCCCTTTGACATACCCTTCAGGTTGCTCATCGATTGTTTCATCTAGATCACACATAAAACATGATCTTCCATCCATCTGTTCAGTTCAGATCGAAGCATGCCACCATAGCAAGCAACATTCGATGGACCTATGCTTCACAACAGGAAAACACATCATTGAAATCTACCTTCTTATGAAACCCCTTACAACCAACTTGCTTGTATCTTTGGCGCCCTCCTTGATTCCTTCCTTAACTTTGAAAATCCATTTACAGTGGACTAACACGGTTCAATGGTTTCTTGATCAATTCTAAGTGTTGTTATCATGAAGACTTCATCTCATCATCCATGGCCTTCAATATTCCGTCTTATTCGACTCCTCATAACTTCCTTATGGTCTTGGTTCTTCGTCCGAACCTCACTTGAAGATTAAGGCATAAGCTATAAGATCGCATATCCAACTGAAAATTGGTTTGATGACTCTTCGTGTCCTATCTCTTGCCAATAGATAGTTATCAACAGTTTCTCAACTTCATAATCATTTACTTCTTCGACTTTATCTGGGATATGCAATTCGGCATCAATACTCCTCAGGAATCTGTTCAATCTTAGTGATCCTTACGCATAGACCAATCATCCTTTTCTTGAAAACCATTTCACTTCATTGAAAAACAACATCTCATTGGTGATAATCATACGTGACTGACTCTAGGCACCCATTCTAAGCTTTGACTTTCGGGATATCGAGAACATGCATTTGAGAACTCTAGGTTCGACCTTGTCTTGCCTAATGTGAGCATAGGCTACGCGACCATCTCTCGGTTGTGCGAATTTGGTGGATGTCCCACCAAACTTCTTGGTGTCTTCATATCTATGGAATTCGAAGGACATCATTTATCGGATATATTCTTTGTCAAGCTTGACCTCAGCCAAAACACCTTCTTTAAGCGGATCAACATGCATCTACTCTCTCCAAGGTCGATTAAACCTTTCGTAAAACCATTTTGTTGTGGAATTTTCTGCGGTGATTACATCTTACAATACGAGCAGCACAAAAAGTTGTCGAATGCCTGTTTAAAATTCAAGACCATATGCATTCTAACCTCTTACCTTTGCGGTTTGGTTTTCGGCCAGTCTTCCAACTGAAATTCTCAAAAGTTTCATCCTTAGTCTTCTAGATGAATACCCATAACTACGGAATAGTCATCTACTAGATAGAAAATACCTTGCTCCACGAATGTGATGGACACGCATTTAAAGATCATGGATGTAATCAAGGGATCCATGTGTTCTTTGTTGCCTTTGAACTTCATCTACAAGATTTCCAAGTACACGAGGTTCACAAAACTTGACTTTGACTTTGTCTCCACCAAGCAAATTTTGTTTCCCAATTAGACCAGGACCCTTTCACGGCTGGCTCAATCTCATTTGATTTGTCTTAAACAGCGGTTTCGTGGATAACATTTGTCGAACCACTTACAACTTCAATACAAGGTATACAAGCCTTGTTTCTTCACGCCTCTCAAGACTATTGACCCTTCATGATCTTGGATACTTTCTCTCCTTGAAAACATCCTTTCTTGTCGATTCACCAAGAAATCAAATTTCTCTTCAAATCAGTCTATACGACTTGATCAATAACCTTATTGACTCATCATGGAGTTTAATCTCACGGATCAATACACGCATCTTGCACGCTTTGTTGTTTCCCATGTACAGATCCACCATCTTGATCACATAATTCCTCGAACAAGTCTTTGTTTGGAGTCATGTGCCAAGTACCCGAATCCATAATCCATTCCTTCGATGAGTTCTTGAAACCAGAACATCGATGGTCAAATCATCTTGAACAATATTTGCATTGCCATTATCCTTTCCTCCATGATCTTTCGGGCGTTGGGGCACACTTTTCTTGTGACCCTCCTTCTATTAGCATCGAATACGGATGCTTCACCTGTATCAAACTTCTGCTGACTTTTACCTTTCTTCTTGTGAACTTATTATCCTTTCGCGAATTTTCCTTTAACAGCCAACCTTCACCAACCGTCGAAGGTTTATGCTCTTCGTTCATTCAAGTCCTTGAATACAAAATTGATTGAACCTCTTAAAGTCGGGACTCCCTTCCATACAAGAGTTTCTTTGAAGTGGGCATGTGATAAAACAGCAGCGCTGGCAACAGCGCTTGATCTTCATCATCAATCTTCATCAATATTTTCAAGATCAAGAATCAGCTTGTTGAACATATCCAACTGCTTTCGATAACTTTGTCTTCAATCATCTTGAATGAATACAAAGCTTATGAGAATGAAGTCGATTCACCATGATTTAGTCATGTACAAACTTTCAAGTTTCACCCATAACCCTACCGCCGTCGTCTCCTTTGATACATCGAAGAACCTTATCACCAAGGCAACAAAATTGATTTTGGGCCTTCTCTATCATGCCTTCTTCTCATTTCCGTCAACTCTTCGTTCATGGATGACTCTCCTCTTCCAAACAACCTGCTGAACGTAAAGGCTTTCATCTTCAGCGCCTTGGACGAAATCGTTCCTCCGGTGAACTTTTCAATCTCATACTTTGTCGAAGGCATCTTCTCCGCTCACCGCACCAATTTGTTGTGAATCGGATGCCTTAAAACAAATATATATATAAACATGGGAAAGAATGAAGAACACGATGAACACAAGGTTGGTTATTAGCGTATTCTTTCCTTTATCTTAAAACCAAGATTACAAGTATACAAGAATAACAAATAACCCTCTCACCCTAAATTAGATTTGCAATATGCAATGAGAGAGACTAGTACTATTTATAATAAACCTAACATACTAAACTAATGGATTTTATCACAAATACATTACAAGCTAACTTAGGGTACAAGCTAACCTTAATTGGACATAAGCAGGCCCAATTCGATGCTAACAATTCTAGCATCCTTGACACAGTTCGACAATATCACATATTTTGTAGTGTCTATTATTATGTGTAATACTTCTTATTTAAATTAAACAAAGAACAAACTAATTTCAAAATTTCTAGCTCTTAAACTATTAAAATATACTATACTATCATGAAGTAGTAAACTACTTGCCTTAACCACCAACACATGATTAATCATAATTATTATCCAACTCTTCACACCATAAAAATCTCGGATAAGCAAGTTCACTATGTCAAAATGACCTATCAAAGCGTTTTTTGAGCTTTAAAAGCGTTTTCATAGGGTTTCTAAATCAAAATTTAAATAATTTTTAAACACTGCATTTTTTGCAGCATTATTTCATAAACTGTAATTCATAATGGTAATTTACAATCTTATATACAAATACCATTATATACCATTGTTATCCAAATACCAAATTTAAATATTATATACAAAACCATTTTATACATTCATCAAAATATATACACCATTGTAATTCAATTAACATATTTTAGCATTCCAATAACACTAACAAAATCAATATATATAATACTAAGTAATCGGTCTTAATGTACATATATATTCAAAGTTAATCCTGCAAGATATGAACATAATAACACGGTCGGTATACACAAAAACAATGTATTCATAACCATTTTCACACAATAATGTATTCATACCTTATAAGATTCTTTAATAATATATTGACACAACTCCTCTTTGAGTTCGTCCAATTGAAGTTTGTTGTGTACACTTGTATTCATCAAAATACTACATGACAAAACAAAATATGCATGATTTAGTTAAAAGTAATAAATTGTATGAAATATGGTAAATAATAAAACAAAGTATAAATCCATAATAAGTTATAAATCCATACCGTGATTGGATCTCTATTTCATTCATTTGAATGATTTCTTTGATAAACTTCAAAGCGTATATCCGCAATCTATGTCATTTTGTTGTTGAGGACACTACATAAATAAAATAAGAATATATAGATGTATTGTTTTATCAAGTAGCATAATTATAAGCAAAATTATGGAAATTAATATACCTGTAATTTGATCCAATTTGTTGTTTGATTTAGATCGTGGTACCCGTGCTTCCCTTGACATCGGAATACTTGTATTGAACTAATAAAATTAAAATATTTATTTAGAACAATGACATAGAAATAGTTAAATATATAAACACAAACGAATATTTAGAATAATGTCACTTACGTATCAATCATTAGCTGTATCCGGATAATTTATCAATCACCGTCAACCAATTCGAGATAATAGACCTTCTTTTATGGGATCGATAACAAGCAACAACTAGTGACATCTATAAATTAAAGCAACAATTTAGATGTAAATTTTAAAGTAAAAATACAAATATTAAAATGAACTTAGAATGAAAATCTAACCACGAGTTATACGACAAAGATACAAGCTTCATGCGCGATTGCCATGAATCTATCGACCAAGTGCTCTCTCGACTCCGGTTCCCTAGTGTCGCTCCGGCCTTGGGAGGAAGACGAAATGGAATCTATTTGACAATTGATTCCCGCATCAATTTATCAAATAACATCCTTAAATAAAAACATAATTAATATTAGACTATTTCAATTAAATGTTTAAAACAATGTTCAACCAATTAAATAATATATTGATCAGGTTACAGATACAAGTGCATAACAAACCCTAATTCTCCATGAAAGATTTCCATGTCCTCTTGTCCAATTGTTTCATACAAGGAAAACCAAACACACATGCATCCATATCCATTTGATGAATACAACCATTCATCAAATCGATGTGCCCACTAGTGTTTCAAGACATGAAATTTAGGCACAAATTTTGAGACAGAACCCTTTTAAGTGGTACCTACCAAGTTTCAGCTCCTGTTGTGACCTTGAAGGTGCCTAAAATCATAGACTTATGTAATATAAAGTTATGTAGTTTTTTTATTACGATCATATAATTAACACTTTAGCATTTACCTCTTTGCGTAGCAGGACTCACCGTCTTTTAAATCCATTTATCCTTAGATGCGGGTTTGTAGTCTAAAATTACCAAGTAAAAATTGATTCGAACTGTCAGTTGAATACTTAAATTCATAATGGTTTTCAACATACTAGATCATCTATGAAGATGAATCCGATGGCCATACAAAAGATCCTACTACATCTCATGACAGTATGGTCTCCATAACAATGTCGATTGAGTAACGCTTCAGATCTAAAACAAAATCAACCGATACCTTCATGTGTCCATCCGGGAGAGTCTATGGTAATCTCCCAGGTGTTGTACTTTCCCTTGCCAACTACTGATGTCGGTGACGATAGGTATAGTGACAACATGATACTAAACCAATAATAACATTAACTTCCTTTATAAATTACAATTAAACTTTCTAATGGATTATCATCTTAATTACCTCAAAATTTATGTTGACATTGATACTAGCCTTGTCACTAGTTTCTTTGTTGTATTTGCTCTTTTCATATATCTCTTTTTATATGCAGTTCGGACTTTTCGTCTGCAATGGCATCTATGCATTATTGTTTTATATATCTCTTTATATAGTTATGGATAGTAAATTTATATAAAGATATATAAATTAATTATTTTAAACATGTCAAATGTATATTTTAGAAGAAAAATAAAAGAAATTATTTTGTAGATATCTATTCGTGTGTTCGCACAATGTCGTTATAAATAATAAATAAATATAGTATATTAATGGTTAATAAATGTACATAAAAAATATACCAATTAAATAGTCGTCCAAATGTATATTTTAATAAAAAATAAAGGAAATAATTTGATAGGCATCTATTAGTGCATTCAAACTCACACAATATACTAAACAATAAGTAAACATATTATAATAATGATTATGATAAATAAACAAATTAAGTTGTCTGTTAATCAATATATATATATATATATATATATATATATATATATATATATATATATATATATATATATATATATATATATATATATATATATATATATAGTAGAAAAAAGAAAAGAAAATAATTAAATAGTCATTTACCCATGCCTTCACAGTTGTACAATGTCCTTATAAATTGTAAATGAATATAGTATAGTGACAGTTAAAAATATATACAATTTAAGTAGTCTCGACCCGTCGAAAATATATATAGTAAATAAATAATAAAATAATTATGGAATAATCTATTAGGATCGTCAGTCATATAATCGTTTACTTGTACAAATAAATATAATATAGTGTTTGCTAAGAAATGTAAATAAAATATATATATACATTAAGAAGAACATATTTTAAATTATGATTATCATATAAATATTATGATTGAATAAATGATTAGTAGAAAGGTATGTAGATGGAGGCTAGAGAGCCATATAAAAAATGAATGAAGTAAAACAAATTTAGAGGTATGATAAAAGGACAAGCGTGTGATTGAAGTCGTTGCACAAAACATGTAATGGAATAATTGGCCAAAATGTACATGTTATTGGAGTAGTTGGACATGTCGGTTGTAGGAATGTTGGAAAATACTAGATTGGAGACAAAGGTTGTGAGTTAAAATGGGTGGTTTTTATCTTATTGTTGGTGTTTAGTATAAATTCATTGATTCATTATCCCAATAAAATACTTTTCTTGCATTCCATTACTCCTCCTCCCTCATTTTTTGTCCTTTATTTTCTCTGTATTTTTTGCTTTCTCTCTACTCCACTATGGTTCCACCACCTCATCTTATTAAGTTATTACTCGTTAACACTTATACTATTATTTAATAATATTATAAATAATTATATATAAAAAAAATTAAAAAATAAAAATTAAATTACTCTTTCTGATTCAATGTATAAGAAATTATTTATTTTTCAATATATTGAATAATAAATATATTTAGTCTATATATAATTCATACACATCAATTATTAAATGTATCTAATAAAATTAAATCATCTCTTATAAATAAGAATGGAGAGAGTATAAAAGATTTGAATAATTTTTTCACATAATAAATTAGTAGCTAATAATTTTTTTATTAATCTTTTAAAATTTTATTAAATAAATGTTTAAAATAGATTTTCTTAGTATAAGACATTATAAATTAATTTATAATTGAAATAATAAATCTAAAATTTTAAAATCAAAGAATTTATTATTAAAGTATTAAAAGTAAACTAAAATTAAAATTAAATGTGTGAAATTAAGCGATCTTAAATTTTATATTACGGAGGTGTTATTAGAGATCATAATGGATCATGGATAACAGGGGTTTAGTGTCCGGACAGTTTAGAGATGGAATTGTTAATGGAAATGGAATTCAGGATTTAGAGAAATGAGTTATAGATCGGATTATAGGAAACCTTTCACTATGATTCAACACTCGATATTGGAGCTTACAAATATAACCATATTAGAAAGGCTATCAAAGAACTCATCTCTAGAAATGAGAGGTTTCATTTATCCATACTAATAGAAATGCAATCAATAGGCAGATTTTATGCCAAAATATGATTCAACACTCGGTATATGGAGCTTACAAATATAACCATATTAGAAAGGCTATCAAAGAACTCATCTCTAGAAATGAGAGGGTTTCATTTATCCATACTAATAGAGATGCAATCGATAGACACATTTTATGCCAAAATATGGAGCATGTAATGTATGTAACTGTTCAACTAAATGAAATTGATTCAAAATCACATGTGAACTTTTATTCATTATTTATTATTTTGTAACATCCACTTTTGTATAAATATCTTTTAAAATGTTAAAAATTATGGTTAATTTATATAATTCACATTAATCCATATTTGAAAATTTTAGATATTGTGTTTATTATAATGTAGAAATAAATTTGAAGAACATGTCAATAATGTCCTTAAAAAATGATTGGAATTTTCTATAAAAAAT
This sequence comes from Vicia sativa, assembly GCA_021764765.1. Taxonomy (NCBI): domain Eukaryota; kingdom Viridiplantae; phylum Streptophyta; class Magnoliopsida; order Fabales; family Fabaceae; genus Vicia; species Vicia sativa. The sequence goes on from CM038792.1 coordinate 41,670,180, forward strand.
TGTTTTAAGTAGAGTGTCGTTAGATTCTCTAATTTGAAACTGTAATTGTTTTACTTACTCAACCTAAATATATTCTTTCAACCCATTTTAAATATTAATTATAAGAATGTGAAACTTTTATTTGACATCTTCTCTTTAATTATAAGAATGTCAATAATTGTTTTACGTAATAATTAATCTCTAAACGGTAAAGAAAATCATTACATTTTCAAACAATTACATTTTAATTATTTTTAAATATTGTATATTTTATTTTGGTGAAAAATATTAGATATTTTAGTTCCAACATCTAAACTATCTAATAAATTCAAATTTAATCTAAATTAAATCTAAACCTAAGTTATGTTTATGACTATATAATAAATTCAAATTTAAAAACCCTTAACATTTGTTTATATAACGACCGACTTATTTTATTGTGACAATTTATTGGAACAAAATTCAAGATTAACTCCTCTCTCGTTTCTCATTTACAATATTGTATTTCATCATTAAAGTGTTCTCAGAGTCTGGTTTAATATGGTAAGTTTTGTATTCAACTAAAGAAATTTATTTATCATAAATAAATATCAACTATATTAATGTCAAACTTATTTGTCTTCAACTTTTCATTTCTCTTTACTATTCTTCATTTCTCTTTCGTAATTTATTTTAATTTACTTTTATAGTGTTAGAGTTTCCTATTTAAAATAACAAGTGTTTTAACCTATTAATCATAGGAATGTCAAATTTTATTTTACTTGTCTTATTCTTTTCTGCTAACCATAGATGAAATTACCAATTTTATTTTTGCTTGTTTTGAAAATTAAATTTATACAAATTGTAACATTTCCATTAAAACATGTTATTAGTGATGATACTTCTTCCATACAATTTAAAATAATGATTAGTATGAATTTTGATATTAGAATTGACATTAACTTAACAAATCACGAGTCACTTTACCTAAAATACCAAGATTTCTAATATATAACTTTCACATGATAGATTTTAAATATTTTTAGTTAATTTAGAGAAATATTTTATATTTCACAAATTTGGTTTCTAATTTGTCAAAAATAAAAAAATTTTATATACATCAAGAACAAATTTGTTGATTACCACTCTAAATTTTTGTTTTTATTTTAATTAATTATGATTAAATTTATGTGTTTGTTCATTGGATGATTAAATTTAAAATCCATTATGATAAGGATTGTTTCAACTTAATTTTTAATATATAACTACTAAGAGACTCGCTCAATATTTTTATAAATTTTAAATAAATATTATATAGTGATGGATAATAAATTTATATAAAAGATATATAAATTAATTATTTTAGACATGTCGGAAATGTATATTTTAGAAGAAAAAATAAAAGAAATTATTCTGTAGTTCTCTATCCGTGTGTTTACACAATGTCGTTATAAATAATAAATAAATATAGTATATTAATGGTTAATAAATGTACATAAAAAATATACCAATTAAATAGTCTTTACGTCAAATGTATATTTTAATAAAAAAAATAAAGGAAATAATTTGATAGGCATCTATTAGTGCATTATAGCTCACACAATATCGTTAAACAATAAGTAAACATATTATAATAATGATTATGAAATGTAAATAAACAAATTAAGTTGTCATTAATCAATATATATATATATATATATATATATATATATATATATATATATATATATATATATATATATATATATATATATATATATATATATATATATATATATATATATATATATATATATATATATATATATATATATATATAATGAAAAATAAAAATAATTAAATAGTCATTTACCCATGCCTTCACAGGTTGTACAATGTCCTTATAAATTGTAAATGAATATAGTATAGTGTCAGTTAAAAAATATATACAATTTAAGTAGTCTCGACCCGTCGAAAATATATATTGTAGTAAATAAATAATAAAATAATTATGGAATAATCTATCCAGGATCGTGCAGGTACTTATATAATCGTTTACTTGTACAAATAAATATAATATAGTGTTTGCTAAGAAATGTAAATAAAAGATATATACATTAAGAAGAACATATTTTAAATTATGATTATCATATAAATATTATGATTGAATAAATGATTAGTAGAAAGGTATGTAGATGGAGGCTAGAGAGCATATAAAAATGAATGCTAGTAAAACAAATTTAGAGGTATGATAAAAGGACGAAAACGTGTGATTGAAGTCGTTGCACAAAACATGTAATGGAATAATTGGCCAAAATGTACATGTTATTGGAGTAGTTGGACATGTCGGTTGTAGGAATGTTGGAAAATACTAGATTGGAGAATGCAAAGGTTGTGAGTTAAAATGGGTGGTTTTATCTTATTATTGGTGTTTAGTATAAATTCATTGATTCATTATCCCAATAAAATACTTTTCTTGCATTCCATTACTCCTCCTCCCTCATTTTTTGTCCTTTATTTTCTCTGTATTTTTTGCTTTCTCTCTAGCTCCACCTCTATGGTTCCACCACCTCATCTTATTAAGTTATTACTCGTTAACACTTATATTATTATTTAATAATATTATAAATAATTATATATAAAAAATTAAAAATAAAATTAAATTACTCTTTCGATTCAATGTATAAGAAATTATTTATTTTTCAATATATTGAATAATAAATATATTTAGTCTATATATAATTCATACACATCAATTATTAAATGTATCTAATAAAATTAAATCATCTCTTATAAATAAGAATGGAGAGAGTATAAAAGATTTGAATAATTTTTTCACATAATAAATTAGTAGCTAATAATTTTTTTATTAATCTTTTAAAATTTTATTAAATAAATGTTTAAATAGATTTTCTTAGTATAAGACATTATAAATTAATTTATAATTGAAATAATAAATCTAAAATTTTAAAATCAAAGAATTTATTATTAAAGTATTAAAAGTAAACTAAAATTAAAATTAAATGTGTGAAATTAAGCGATCTTAAATTTTATGTTACGGAGGTGTTATTAGAGATCATAATGGATCATGGATAGGTTTAGTGGCGGACAGTTTAGAGATGGAATTGTTAATGGAAATGGAATTCGAGTTTAGAGAAATGAGTTATAGATCGGATTATAGGAAACCTTTCACTATGATTCAACACTTCGATATTGGAGCTTACAAATATAACCATATTAGAAAGGCTATCAAAGAACTCATCTCTAGAAATGAGAGGGTTTCATTTATCCATACTAATAGAGAATGCAATCAATAGGCGATTTTATGCCAAAATATGATTCAATCGGTATATGGAGCTTACAAATATAACCATATTAGAAAGGCTATCAAAGAACTCATCTCTAGAAATGAGAGGTTTCATTTATATACTAATAGAATAATAGACACATTTTATGCCAAAATATGGAGCATGTAATGTATGTAACTATTCAACTAAATGAAATTGATTCAAAAATCTTTTATTCATTATTTATTATTTTGTAACATCCACTTTTGTATAAATATCTTTTAAATGTTAAAATTATGGTTAATTTATATAATTCATTAATCCATATTTGAAAATTTTAGATATTGTGTTTATTATAATGTAGGGTGAATAAATTTGAAGAACATGTCAATAATGTCCTTAAAAAATGATTGGAATTTTCTATAAAAAATTGTTTTAAGTAGAGTGTCGTTAGATTCTCTAATTTGAAACTGTAATTGTTTTACCTCAACCTAAATATATTCTTTCAACCCATTTTAAATATTAATTATAAGAATGTGAAACTTTTATTTGACATCTTCTCTTTAATTATAAGAATGTCAATAATTGTTTTTACGTAATTAATCTAAAGCCAGTAAAGAAAATCATTACATTTTCAAACAATTACATTTTAATTATTTTTAAATATTGTATATTTTATTTTGGTGAAAAATATTAGATATTTTAGTTCCAACATCTAAACTATCTAATAAATTCAAATTTAATCTAAATTAAATCTAAACCTAAGTTATGTTTATGACTATATAATAAATTCAAATTTAAAACCCTTAACATTTGTTTATATAACAGCTTATTTTATTTATTGTGACAATTTATTGGAACAAAATTCAATTAACTCCACTCTCTCGTTTCTCATTTACAATATTGTATTTCATCATTAAAGTGTTCTCGAGTCTCTGGTTTAATATGGTAAGTTTTATTCAACTAAAGAAATTTATTTATCATAAATAAATATCAACTATATTAATGTCAAACTTATTTGTCTTCAACTTTTCATTTCTCTTTTACTATTCTTCATTTCTCTTTAGTAATTTATTTTAATTTACTTTTATAGTGTTAGAGTTTCCTATTTAAAATAACAAGTGTTTTAACCTATTAATCATAGGAATGTCAAATTTTATTTTACTTGTCTTATTCTTTTCTGCTAACCATAGATGAAATTACCAATTTTATTTTTGCTTGTTTTGAAAATTAAATTTATACAAATTGTAACATTTCCATTAAAACATGTTATTAGTGATGATACTTCCATACAAATTTAAAATAATGATTAGTATGAATTTTGATATTAGAATTGACATTAACTTAACAAATCACGAGTCACTTTACCTAAAATACCAAGATTTCTAATATATAACTTTCACACATGATAGATTTTAAATATTTTAGTTAATTTAGAAATATTTTATATTTCACAAATTTGGTTTCTAATTTGTCAAAATATAATTCTTAAAAATTTTATATACAGAACAAATTTGTTGATTACCACTCTAAATTTTTGTTTTATTTTAATTAATTATGATTAAATTTATGTGTTTGTTCATTGGATGATTAAATTTAAAATCCATTATGATAAGGATTGTTTCAACTTAATTTTTAATATATAACTACTAAGAGACTCGCACAATATTTTTATAAATTTTAAATAAATATTATATAGTGATGGATAATAAATTTATATAAAAGATATATAAATTAATTATTTTAGACATGTCGGAAATGTATATTTTAGAAGAAAAAATAAAAGAAATTATTCTGTAGTTCTCTATCCGTGTGTTCGCACAATGTCGTTATAAATAATAAATAAATATAGTATATTAATGGTTAATAAATGTACATAAAAAAATATACCAATTAAATAGTCTTTACGCGTCAGAAATGTATATTTTAATAAAAAAAATAAAGGAAATAATTTGATAGGCATCTATTAGTGCATTCGCAAGCTCACACAATATCGTACTAAACAATAAGTAAACATATTATAATAATGATTATGAAATGTAAATAAACAAATTAAGTTGTCTCAGTTAATCAATATATATATATATATATATATATATATATATATATATATATATATATATATATATATATATATATAGTAGAAAAATAAAAGAAAATAATTAAATAGTCATTTACCCATGCCTTCACAGGGTTGTACAATGTCCTTATAAATTGTAAATGAATATAGTATAGTGTCACTTAAAAATATATACAATTTAAGTAGTCTCGACCGTGAAAATATATTATAGTAAATAAATAATAAAATAATTATGGAATAATCTATCTGTAGGATCAATGCAGGTGCACATAATCGCTTTACTTGTACAAATAAATATAATATAGTGTTTGCTAAGAAATGTAAATAAAAGATATATACATTAAGAAGAACATATTTTAAATTATGATTATCATATAAATATTATGATTGAATAAATGATTAGTAGAAAGGTATGTAGATGGAGGCTAGAGCCATATAAAAAATGAATGCTAGTAAAACAAATTTAGAGGTATGATAAAAGAATGACGATGTGATTGAAGTCGTTGCACAAAACATGTAATGGGAATAATTGGCCAAAATGTACATGTTATTGGAGTAGTTGGACAATCGGTTGTAGGAATGTTGGAAAATACTAGATTGGAGAATGCAAAGGTTGTGAGTTAAAATGGGTGGTTTTATCTTATTGTTGGTGTTTAGTATAAATTCATTGATTCATTATCCCAATAAAATACTTTTCTTGCATTCCATTACTCCTCCTCCCTCATTTTTGTCCTTTATTTTCTCTGTATTTTTGCTTTCTCTCTAGCTCCACCTCTATGGTTCCACCACCTCATCTTATTAAGTTATTACTCGTTAATACTTATATTATTTAATAATATTATAAATAATTATATATAAAAAATTAAAAATAAAATTAAATTACTCTTTGATTCAATGTATAAGAAATTATTTATTTTTCAATATATTGAATAATAAATATATTTAGTCTATATATAATTCATACACATCAATTATTAAATGTATCTAATAAAATTAAATCATCTCTTATAAATAAGAATGGAGAGAGTATAAAAGATTTGAATAATTTTTCACATAATAAATTAGTAACTAATAATTTTTTATTAATCTTTTAAATTTTATTAAATAAATGTTTAAAATAGATTTTCTTAGTATAAGACATTATAAATTAATTTATAATTGAAATAATAAATCTAAAATTTTAAAATCAAAAATTTATTATTAAAGTATTAAAAAGTAAATGGTGGTGGTAGATGTGGATGGATCATGGATTGGTTGGGAGATTGGGTGGTTCATGAGTTTAACATTATCAGATGTTGTATTATCAGAACTATCAAAATGAAGTTTCATTTATCCAGATATGATCAGTTTGATCTTAGACTTTGATATTATTTATCCATAATCTGATATTAAATGGAGCATGTTCAGAAATCATATGTGAACTTTATTCAACATTATGCATTTTTGTATAAATATCTTTTAAAATGTTAAAATTATGGTTAATTTATATAATTCACATTAATCCATATTTGAAAATTTTAGATATTGTGTTTATTATAATGTAGGGGTGAATAAATTTGAAGAACATGTCAATAATGTCCTTAAAGAAATGATTGGAATTTTCTATAAAAATTGTTTTAAGTAGAGTGTCGTTAGATTCTCTAATTTGAAACTGTAATTGTTTTACTTACTCAACCTAAATATATTCTTTCAACCCATTTTAAATATTAATTATAAGAATGTGAAACTTTTATTTGACATCTTCTCTTTAATTATAAGAATGTCAATAATTGTTTTCGTAATAATTAATCTCTAATACGGTAAAGAAAATCATTACATTTTTCAAACAATTACATTTTAATTATTTTTAAATATTGTATATTTTATTTTTGGTGAAAAATATTAGATATTTTTAGTTCCAACATCTAAACTATCTAATAAATTCAAATTTAATCTAAATTAAATCTAAACCTAAGTTATGTTTATGACTATATAATAAATTCAAATTTAAAAACCCTTAACATTTGTTTATATAACACTGACTTATTTTATTGTGACAATTTATTGGAACAAAATTCAAGATTAACTCCACTCTCTCGTTTCTCATTTACAATATTGTATTTCATCATTAAAGTGTTCTCGAGTCTCTGGTTTAATATGGTAAGTTTTTGTATTCAACTAAATTTATTTATCATAAATAAATATCAACTATATTAATGTCAAACTTATTTGTCTTCTTTTCATTTCTCTTTTACTATTCTTCATTTCTCTTTCAGTAATTTATTTTAATTTACTTTTATAGTGTTAGAGTTTCCTATTTAAAATAACAAGTGTTTTAACCTATTAATCATAGGAATGTCAAATTTTATTTTACTTGTCTTATTCTTTTACTGCTAACCATAGATGAAATTACCAATTTTATTTTGCTTGTTTTGAAAATTAAATTTATACAAATTGTAACATTTCCATTAAAACATGTTATTAGTGATGACTTCTTCCATACAAATTTAAAATAATGATTAGTATGAATTTTGATATTAGAATTGACATTAACTTAACAAATCACCGAGTCACTTTACCTAAAATACCAAGATTTCTAATATATAACTTTCACACATGATAGATTTTAAATATTTTTAGTTAATTTAGAAATATTTTATATTTCACAAATTTGGTTTCTAATTTGTCAAAATATAATTCTTAAAAATTTTATATACATCAAGAACAAATTTGTTGATTACCACTCTAAATTTTGTTTTTTATTTTAATTAATTATGATTAAATTTATGTGTTTGTTCATTGGATGATTAAATTTAAAATCCATTATGATAAGGATTGTTTCAACTTAATTTTTAATATATAACTACTAAGAGACTCACAATATTTTTATAAATTTTAAATAAATATTATATAGTGATGGATAATAAATTTATATAAAAGATATATAAATTAATTATTTTAGACATGTAAATGTATATTTTAGAAGAAAAATAAAAGAAATTATTCTGTAGTTCTCTATCCGTGTTCGCACAATGTCGTTATAAATAATAAATAAATATAGTATATTAATGGTTAATAAATGTACATAAAAAATATACCAATTAAATAGTCTTTCTGGCGTCGATGTATATTTTAATAAAAAATAAAGGAAATAATTTGATAGGCATCTATTAGTGCATTATAGCTCACACAATATCGTACTAAACAATAAGTAAACATATTATAATAATGATTATGAAATGTAAATAAACAAATTAAGTTGTCTCGGTTAATCAATATATATATATATATATATATATATATATATATATATATATATATATATATATATATATATATATATATATATATATATATATATATATATATATTAGTAGAAAATAAAAAAATAATTAAATAGTCATTTACCCATGCCTTCAGGTTGTACAATGTCCTTATAAATTGTAAATGAATATAGTATAGTGTCATAAAAAATATATACAATTTAAGTAGTCTAAATTCGAAAATATATATATTAAATAAATAATAAAATAATTATGGAATAATCTATCTCAGAGGATCGTGCGCATTTTTAATCGTTTTACTTGTACAAATAAATATAATATAGTGTTTGCTAAGAAATGTAAATAAAAGATATATACATTAAGAAGAACATATTTTAAATTATGATTATCATATAAATATTATGATTGAATAAATGATTAGTAGAAAGGTATGTAGATGGAGGCTAGAGCCATATAAAAAATGAATGCTAGTAAAACAAATTTAGAGGTATGATAAAAGGACAGAAACGTGATTGAAGTAAACATGTATAATAGGAATAATTGGCCAAAATGTACATGTTATTGGAGTAGTTGGACATGTTTGTAGGAATGTTGGAAAATACTAGATTGGAGAATGCAAAGGTTGTGAGTTAAAATGGGTGGTTTTTATCTTATTGTTGGTGTTTAGTATAAATTCATTGATTCATTATCCCAATAAAATACTTTTCTTGCATTCCATTACTCCTCCTCCCTCATTTTTGTCCTTTATTTTCTCTGTATTTTTGCTTTCTCTCTAGCTCCACCTCTATGGTTCCACCACATCTTATTAAGTTATTACTGTTAACTTATACTATTATTTAATAATATTATAAATAATTATATATATTAAAAATAAAAATTAAATTACTCTTTCTGATTCAATGTATAAGAAATTATTTATTTTTCAATATATTGAATAATAAATATATTTAGTCTATATATAATTCATACACATCAATTATTAAATGTATCTAATAAAATTAAATCATCTCTTATAAATAAGAATGGAGAGTATAAAAGATTTGAATAATTTTCACATAATAAATTAGTAGCTAATAATTTTTTAATCTTTTAAAATTTTATTAAATAAATGTTTAAAATAGATTTTCTTAGTATAAGACATTATAAATTAATTTATAATTGAAATAATAAATCTAAAATTTTAAAATCAAAAATTTATTATTAAAGTATTAAAAGTAAACTAAAATTAAAATTAAATGTGTGAAATTAAGCGATCTTAAATTTTATGTTACGGAGGTGTTATTAGAGATCATAATGGATCATGGATACTTGGGTTTAGTGGCGGACAGTTTAGAGATGGAATTGTTAATGGAAATGGAATTGAGGATTTAGAAAATGAGTTATAGATCGGATTATAGAAACCTTTCACTATGATTCAACACTCGATATTTGGAGCTTACAAATATAACCATATTAGAAAGGCTATCAAAGAACTCATCTCTAGAAATGAGAGGGTTTCATTTATCCATACTAATAGAATGCAATCAATAGATTTTATGCCAAAATATGATTCAACACTCGGTATATGGAGCTTACAAATATAACCATATTAGAAAGGCTATCAAAGAACTCATCTCTAGAAATGAGAGGGTTTCATTTATCCATACTAATAGAGAATGCAATCGATAGACACATTTTATGCCAAAATATGGAGCATGTAATGTATGTAACATTCAACTAAATGAAATTGATTCAAAATCACATGTGAACTTTTATTCATTATTTATTATTTTGTAACATCCACTTTTTGTATAAATATCTTTTAAAATGTTAAAAATTATGGTTAATTTATATAATTCACATTAATCCATATTTGAAAATTTTAGATATTGTGTTTATTATAATGTAGGGGTGAATAAATTTGAAGAACATGTCAATAATGTCCTTAAAGAAATGATTGGAATTTTCTATAAAAAAATTGTTTTAAGTAGAGTGTCGTTAGATTCTCTAATTTGAAACTGTAATTGTTTTTACTTACTCAACCTAAATATATTCTTTCAACCCATTTTAAATATTAATTATAAGAATGTGAAACTTTTATTTGACATCTTCTCTTTAATTATAAGAATGTCAATAATTGTTTTTCGTAATAATTAATCTCTAAGCCACGTAAAGAAAATCATTACATTTTTCAAACAATTACATTTTAATTATTTTTAAATATTGTATATTTTATTTTGGTGAAAAATATTAGATATTTTTAGTTCCAACATCTAAACTATCTAATAAATTCAAATTTAATCTAAATTAAATCTAAACCTAAGTTATGTTTATGACTATATAATAAATTCAAATTTAAAAAACCCTTAACATTTGTTTATATAACGGCCTGACTTATTTTATTGTGACAATTTATTGGAACAAAATTCAAGATTAACTCCACTCTCTCGTTTCTCATTTACAATATTGTATTTCATCATTAAAGTGTTCTCAGTCTCGGTTTAATATGGTAAGTTTTTGTATTCAACTAAAGAAATTTATTTATCATAAATAAATATCAACTATATTAATGTCAAACTTATTTGTCTTCAACTTTTCATTTCTCTTTTACTATTCTTCATTTCTCTTTCAGTAATTTATTTTAATTTACTTTTATAGTGTTAGAGTTTCCTATTTAAAATAACAAGTGTTTTAACCTATTAATCATAGGAATGTCAAATTTTATTTTACTTGTCTTATTCTTTTACTGCTAACCATAGATGAAATTACCAATTTTATTTTTGCTTGTTTTGAAAATTAAATTTATACAAATTGTAACATTTCCATTAAAACATGTTATTAGTGATGATACTTCTTCCATACAATTTAAAATAATGATTAGTATGAATTTTGATATTAGAATTGACATTAACTTAACAAATCAAAGTCACTTTACCTAAAATACCAAGATTTCTAATATATAACTTTCACACATGATAGATTTTAAATATTTTTAGTTAATTTAGAAAATATTTTATATTTCACAAATTTGGTTTCTAATTTGTCAAAATATAATTCTTAAAAAATTTTATATACATCAAGAACAAATTTGTTGATTACCACTCTAAATTTTTTTTTTATTTTAATTAATTATGATTAAATTTATGTGTTTGTTCATTGGATGATTAAATTTAAAATCCATTATGATAAGGATTGTTTCAACTTAATTTTAATATATAACTACTAAGAGACTCGCACAATATTTTTATAAATTTTAAATAAATATTATATAGTGATGGATAATAAATTTATATAAAAGATATATAAATTAATTATTTTAGACATGTCGAAATGTATATTTTAGAAGAAAAAAAAAGAAATTATTCTGTAGTTCTCTATCCGTTGTTCCAATATGGTTATAAATAATAAATAAATATAGTATATTAATGGTTAATAAATGTACATAAAAAAATATACCAATTAAATAGTCTTTCTGGCGTCAAATGTATATTTTAATAAAAAAATAAAGGAAATAATTTGATAGGCATCTATTACATTCGCAAGCTCACATATCGTACTAAACAATAAGTAAACATATTATAATAATGATTATGAAATGTAAATAAACAAATTAAGTTGTCTCGATTAATATTATATATATATATATATATATATATATATATATATATATATATATATATATATATATATATATATATATATATATATATATATATATATATATATATATATATATAGTAGAAAAATAAAAATAATTAAATAGTCATTTACCCATGCCTTCACGGGTTGTACAATGTCCTTATAAATTGTAAATGAATATAGTATAGTGTCATTAAAAATATATACAATTTAAGTAGTCTGACCGTCGAAAATATATTGTAGTAAATAAATAATAAAATAATTATGGAATAATCTATCCGTAGGATCGTCTGAATTGCACACATAATCGTTTTACTTGTACAAATAAATATAATATAGTGTTTGCTAAGAAATGTAAATAAAAGATATATACATTAAGAAGAACATATTTTAAATTATGATTATCATATAAATATTATGATTGAATAAATGATTAGTAGAAAGGTATGTAGATGGAGGCTAGAGAGCCATATAAAAAATGAATGTAGTAAACAAATTTAGAGGTATGATAAAAGAATGAAAATGTGATTGAAGTTTGCACAAAAACATGTAATGGGAATAATTGGCAAAATGTACATGTTATTGGAGTAGTTGGACATGTCGGTTGTAGGAATGTTGGAAAATACTAGATTGGAGAATGCAAAGGTTGTGAGTTAAAATGGGTGGTTTTTATCTTATTATTGGTGTTTAGTATAAATTCATTGATTCATTATCCCAATAAAATACTTTTCTTGCATTCCATTACTCCTCCTCCTCATTTTTGTCCTTTATTTTCTCTGTATTTTTGCTTTCTCTCTAGCTCCACCTCTATGGTTCCACCACCTCATCTTATTAAGTTATTACTCGTTAATACTTATATTATTATTTAATAATATTATAAATAATTATATATAAAATTAAAAATAAAATTAAATTACTCTTTCTGATTCAATGTATAAGAAATTATTTAATATATTGAATAATAAATATATTTAGTCTATATATAATTCATACACATCAATTATTAAATGTATCTAATAAAATTAAATCATCTCTTATAAATAAGAATGGAGAAGTATAAAAGATTTGAATAATTTTACATAATAAATTAGTAGCTAATAATTTTTTAATCTTTTAAAATTTTATTAAATAAATGTTTAAAATAGATTTTCTTAGTATAAGACATTATAAATTAATTTATAATTGAAATAATAAATCTAAGAATTTTAAAATCAAAAATTTATTATTAAAGTATTAAAAGTAAACTAAAATTAAAATTAAATGTGAAATTAAGCGATCTTAAATTTTATGTTTCGGAGGTGTTATTAGAGATCATAATGGATCATGGATAACAGGGTTTAGTGGCCAGTTTAGAGATGGAATTGTTAATGGATGGAATTGAGTTTAGAAAATGAGTTATAGATCGGATTATGGAAACCTTTCACTATGATTCAACACGGTATTTGGAGCTTACAAATATAACCATATTAGAAAGGCTATCAAAGAACTCATCTCTAGAAATGAGAGGGTTTCATTTATCCATACTAATAGAGAATGCAATCAATGGCGTTTTATGCCAAAATATGATTCAACACTTTCGGTATATGGAGCTTACAAATATAACCATATTAGAAAGGCTATCAAAGAACTCATCTCTAGAAATGAGAGGGTTTCATTTATCCATACTAATAGAGAATGCAATCGATAGACACATTTTATGCCAAAATATGGAGCATGTAATGTATATAACTATTCAACTAAATGAAATTGATTCAAAATCACATGTGAACTTTTATTCATTATTTATTATCATCACTTTTGTATAAATATCTTTTAAAATGTTAAAATTATGGTTAATTTATATAATTCACATTAATCCATATTTGAAAATTTTAGATATTGTTTATTATAATGTAGGGGTGAATAAATTTGAAGAACATGTCAATAATGTCCTTAAAAATGATTGGAATTTTCTATAAAAAATTGTTTTAAGTAGAGTGTCGTTAGATTCTCTAATTTGAAGTAATTGTTTTACTTACTCAACCTAAATATATTCTTTCAACCCATTTTAAATATAATTATAAGAATGTGAAACTTTTATTTGACATCTTCTCTTTAATTATAAGAATGTCAATAATTGTTTTACGTAATAATTAATCTCTAATACAGTAAAGAAAATCATTACATTTTTCAAACAATTACATTTTAATTATTTTTAAATATTGTATATTTTATTTTGGTGAAAAATATTAGATATTTTTAGTTCCAACATCTAAACTATCTAATAAATTCAAATTTAATCTAAATTAAATCTAAACCTAAGTTATGTTTATGACTATATAATAAATTCAAATTTAAAAACCCTTAACATTTGTTTATATACAGCCTGACTTATTTTATTGTGACAATTTATTGGAACAAAATTCAATTAACTCCACTCTCGTTTCTCATTTACAATATTGTATTTCATCATTAAAGTGTTCTCGAGTCTCTGTTTAATATGGTAAGTTTTGTATTCAACTAAAAAATTTATTTATCATAAATAAATATCAACTATATTAATGTCAAACTTATTTGTCTTCAACTTTTCATTTCTCTTTTACTATTCTTCATTTCTCTTTCAGTAATTTATTTTAATTTACTTTTATAGTGTTAGAGTTTCCTATTTAAAATAACAAGTGTTTTAACCTATTAATCATAGGAATGTCAAATTTTTATTTTACTTGTCTTATTCTTTTTTTGCTAACCATAGATGAAATTACCAATTTTATTTTTGCTTGTTTTGAAAATTAAATTTATACAAATTGTAACATTTCCATTAAAACATGTTATTAGTGATGACTTCTTCCATACAATTTAAAATAATGATTAGTATGAATTTTGATATTAAATTGACATTAACTTAACAAATCACCGAGTCACTTTACCTAAAATACCAAGATTTCTAATATATAACTTTCACATGATAGATTTTAAATATTTTTAGTTAATTTAGAAATATTTTATATTTCACAAATTTGGTTTCTAATTTGTCAAAAATATAATTCTTAAAAATTTTATATACATCAAGAACAAATTTGTTGATTACCACTCTAAATTTTGTTTTATTTTAATTAATTATGATTAAATTTATGTTTGTTCATTGGATGATTAAATTTAAAATCCATTATGATAAGGATTGTTTCAACTTAATTTTAATATATAACTACTAAGAGACTCGCACAATATTTTTATAAATTTTAAATAAATATTATATAGTGATGGATAATAAATTTATATAAAAGATATATAAATTAATTATTTTAGACATGTCGAAATGTATATTTAGAAGAAAAAAATAAAAATTATTTTGTAGTTCTCTATCCGTTGTTCACAATATTGTTATAAATAATAAATAAATATAGTATATTAATGGTTAATAAATGTACATAAAAAATATACCAATTAAATAGTCTTTCTGTCGAAATATATTTTAATAAAAAATAAAGGAAATAATTTGATAGGCATCTATTAGTGCATTCGCAAGCTCACACAATATCGTACTAAACAATAAGTAAACATATTATAATAATGATTATGAAATGTAAATAAACAAATTAAGTTGTCTCAGTTAATCAATATATATATATATATATATATATATATATATATATATATATATATATATATATATATATATATATATATATATTAGTAGAAAAATAAAAGAAAATAATTAAATAGTCATTTACCCATGCCTTCACAGGTTGTACAATGTCCTTATAAATTGTAAATGAATATAGTATAGTGTCGATTAAAAATATATACAATTTAAGTAGTCTTCGTCGAAAATATATATATATAGTAAATAAATAATAAAATAATTATGGAATAATCTATCCGTAGGATCGTCTGGGTGCATTAATCGTTTTACTTGTACAAATAAATATAATATAGTGTTTGCTAAGAAATGTAAATAAAAGATATATACATTAAGAAGAACATATTTTAAATTATGATTATCATATAAATATTATGATTGAATAAATGATTAGTAGAAAGGTATGTAGATGGAGGCTAGAGAGCCATATAAAAATGAATGCTAGTAAAACAAATTTAGAGGTATGATAAAAAGAATGACGTGTGATTGAAGTGTTTACACAAAACATGTAATGGGAATAATTGGCCAAAATATTGGAGTATAGTTGGACATATGGTTGTAGGAATGTTGGAAAATACTAGATTGGAGAATGCAAAGGTTGTGAGTTAAAATGGGTGGTTTTATCTTATTGTTGTTTAGTATAAATTCATTGATTCATTATCCCAATAAAATACTTTTCTTGCATTCCATTACTCCTCCTCCCTCATTTTTGTCCTTTATTTTCTCTGTATTTTCTCTAGCTCCACCTCTATGGTTCCACCACCTCATCTTATTAAGTTATTCGTTAATACTTATATTATTATTTAATAATATTATAAATAATTATATATAAAAAAAATTAAAAAATAAAAATTAAATTACTCTTTCTGATTCAATGTATAAGAAATTATTTATTTTTCAATATATTGAATAATAAATATATTTAGTCTATATATAATTCATACACATCAATTATTAAATGTATCTAATAAAATTAAATCATCTCTTATAAATAAGAATGGAGAGAGTATAAAAGATTTGAATAATTTTTTCACATAATAAATTAGTAACTAATAATTTTTTTATTAATCTTTTAAAATTTTATTAAATAAATGTTTAAAATAGATTTTCTTAGTATAAGACATTATAAATTAATTTATAATTGAAATAATAAATCTAAAATTTTAAAATCAAAGAATTTATTATTAAAGTATTAAAAGTAAACTAAAATTAAAATTAAATGTGTGAAATTAAGCGATCTTAAATTTTATGTTACGGAGGTGTTATTAGAGATCATAATGGATCATGGATAACAGGGTTTAGTGGCAGACGGTTTAGAGATGGAATTGTTAATGGAAATGGATTTAGAGAAATGAGTTATAGATCGGATTATAGGAAACCTTTCACTATGATTCAACACTCGGTATTTGGAGCTTACAAATATAACCATATTAGAAAGGCTATCAAAGAACTCATCTCTAGAAATGAGAGGGTTCATTTATCCATACTAATAGAGAATGCAATCAATAGGTTTTATGCCAAATATGATTCAACACTTATATGGAGCTTACAAATATAACCATATTAGAAAGGCTATCAAAGAACTCATCTCTAGAAATGAGAGGGTTTCATTTATCCATACTAATAGAGAATGCAATCGATAGACACATTTATGCCAAAATATGGAGCATGTAATGTATGTAACTATTCAACTAAATGAAATTGATTCAAAATCACATGTGAACTTTTATTCATTATTTATTATTTTGTAACATCCACTTTTGTATAAATATCTTTTAAAATGTTAAAAATTATGGTTAATTTATATAATTCACATTAATCCATATTTGAAAATTTTAGATATTTGGTTTATTATAATGTAGGGGCGAATAAATTTGAAGAACATGTCAATAATGTCCTTAAAAAAATGATTGGAATTTTCTATAAAAAATTGTTTTAAGTAGAGTGTCGTTAGATTCTCTAATTTGGCTATAATTGTTTTACTTACTCAACCTAAATATATTCTTTCAACCCATTTTAAATAAATTATAAGAATGTGAAACTTTTATTTGACATCTTCTCTTTAATTATAAGAATGTCAATAATTGTTTCGTAATAATTAATCTCTAAGCTCTGATAAAGAAAATCATTACATTTTCCAACAATTACATTTTATTTTTTAAATATTGTATATTTTCTTTTTGGTGAAAAATATTAGATATTTTAGTTCCAACATCTAAACTATCTAATAAATTCAAATTTAATCTAAATTAAATCTAAACCTAAGTTATGTTTATGACTATATAATAAATTCAAATTTAAAAAACCCTTAACATTTGTTTATATAACAGCCTGACTTATTTTATTGTGACAATTTATTGGAACAAAATTCAAGATTAACTCCACTCTCTCGTTTCTCATTTACAATATTGTATTTCATCATTAAAGTGTTCTCAGAGTCTCTGGTTTAATATGATAAGTTTTGTATTCAACTAATTGTTAATGGATAACAGGGGGTTTAGTGGCCAGTTAGTTTTGCCGGACAGTTTAGAGATGGAATTGTTAATGGAAATGGAATTCAGGATTTAGAGAAATGAGTTATAGATCGGATTATAGGAAACCTTTCACTATGATTCAATACTCGGTATTTGGAGCTTACAAATATAACCATATTAGAAAGGCTATCAAAGAACTCATCTCTAGAAATGAGAGGGTTTCATTTATCCATACTAATAGATAATGCAATCAATAGGCAGATTTTTATGCCAAAATATGGAGCATAAAATGTATGTAATTGTTCAACTAAATGAAATTGATTCAAAATCACATATGAACTTTTATTCATGATTTGTTATTTTGTATCCACTTTTTGTAAATATCTTTTAAAATTTAAAATTTATGGTTAAATTATATAATTCACATTTATCCATATTTGAAAATTTTAAATATTTGGTTTATTATAATGTAGGCGAATAAATTTGAAGAAAATGTCAATAATGTCCTTAAAAGAATGAAAGGATTGGAATTTTTTATTAACCTATATGTGACTACAAAGATTAACTCCTCCATTTGTGTATTTTATAATTAGAATGTGACTACAAAGATTAACTCCTCCATTTGTGTATTTTCTATCTGTCTAGAAATTGATTTCATAAATGTTTAACTTTAAAATTTGTAATATTTTGGGGTGTTTGAATTTTTTGAAAACTCTATTTTAGTTTTAAAAATTTAAAAATTTAAAATTGTTTTAATATATTTACAAATGTGTTTTAAATTTTTTACCGCTTTAGTTTTAAAATAAATAACTGAAATAGCTATATTATATTTTAATTTTTACTTTTCAATTTTAAAACTAAAACAACAACTATTTCAAATAGACAGTATTTTATTGAAAAGTAAGAAATAACACTCATTACTTTGATTTTAAAAGATAAATATAATCGATATTTATCATGTATTTTATCTATTTCTTTTTTTTAAACATACATAAAAATATAACACTTACGAGAACAAACTTCGTTTCTATCTCACTAACCAACAAAATATACTATCGAAGTAGGAAACTACTACTAACCACCTTGCATGATTAATCGATCTTTTAAGTGTCCATTCTTTTGAAATATTCTAAATATTTTTATTATTTAGATAAGATGATTATGTGTTTTATAACCTATAATATAACATTACATTTAAATAACAAATATAGTTGATATCTATATATTTTTTACTATGAATACAAATTAAAAGCACTCATCAATACTTTTATTCAACTTTTTATTTATTTAAATATTACTCTTATGTTTAGATCATATATAAGATTCATTATAAGAAAAGTGTGTTTAGTCAAGGATTAAACCTATAATAAAGTAAGAAAAAACTTAAGAAAAATAATTTGTGAGAGAACATACTCTAACTAAATAGATTATCATGAGAAAACTGATCTACTTTCTCTTCATGTATTTAATATGATTTTAAATGACAATAAGTGTTATATATGTTATAATTACAAAGTGACTACAAATATCTTAGTATTTTACTTAAAAGTAAGAAATTATAGTTACAACTTGATTTTAGAAGATAAATATGGTCGATATTTATGTTGTGTTTTATAATTTTCTTTTGTTATAGAATATGCATCAACTATTTACACATCAATACATGATGGTGATTGTATTTGCATAATCTTTTTCTTTTCTTAGATACATACAAAATATAACATTTATTAGTGTGTTTGATTTATTAAAACAAATTAAGAACCAGAAATACCAGTTTTTGTACTATGATGTCAAAATTGATCATGATACTGGACAAAATTTATGATAGAGACGGACAAAATCATAAATTTTGTCCCTCCGTAAACATCGGATAACTTTTATCCCAAACATAAATTATCAAAATATCATGTTTGTTCTCTTTTCTAATTTTAGTATTTTAATTCATAAAATAATATTAATATTGTATATATAATAAATAATAATATCATCAAAATTATATTATTTTGGTTCGATTCACGACATATCTAGAAAAAAGTCTCTATTTATCATTTTTCTTCTATTCTTATTATTTAATATTTTTATTTATAAATATTATTATTTTATATATAAATAAAAATTATATTATTTGTCTGCTCTATTTAAAGATAGTAAAAACTATTTCTTCTTTTTCCTCCTTATTATCTAATATGATTCATAAATATTATATTTTATATACTAATAAATAATATATAAAATTTATATTATTTACATATTAAGTAAAATCAAGAAAATATTATCTAATACAGTACTAATATATTATCTGTAACTATATTATATGTAACCTTTTATTCAATAATATTATCCAACTCTTCACCATAAAAGTATCAGATAAGCAAAGTTTACCATTACACTTGTTTCCAATCTCTCTCTACAAATATATGATCATAAAACAATAAATTATTAATTGTTTCACATATATATACACTAAGAAATAAACACATTAAGAATTTGGTCAATTGTCCGACCATGCTCTAATACCACTAATGTAACACTCTAAACTTTGCACATAATATATCATAATCGCCACATATATATCTCAAGAGGGTGTCACATGTATTTCAAAACAAAACACAAAACAAAATGGGTCATATTCATAATATCGTTTAAAATCATGTTTCATATATTGACAACATTTGACAACATATGCATAGCACAAGGAATAATTCTCTATTCAAAATAGTAATAAATGATTGAAATCATCCCGACAATCATATAATAAAATATCAAGCACTAAGATCAACCATCACATAATATCGAATACAAATTAATATTTAGAGTATAACAATTTCTCAAAAAATAACATAAGTATAGCAAATATACCATAAATCCAAACGTTACATGAAACTACTTAATAAAAATTAATATTCTTTAACCAATCCTTCCAGAAGCACTACTACCTGAGCTATGTTGTATTTGTATGGTCCCAACTATAAATTTAACTTATTTTATATTTTTTACTAAAATAAGCGATATTCATTTATTCAAATTGATAGAGTACGATTTCAATACAAATTTAAAATATCCAAAAACAAAAAGGATGAATCGCAAACAACCTCAAACATCCATATTAATAGCATAAAATTAAAATTATTAAGCCTACAAATGAGTGTATTAAAATGTTGAAATATTCATGCCTCCATATTTGTAGCGTTAATGGAACTATAGTCATTGATTGGATATACTAGATCGAAATTAATTTTCTCTGAAACAAATGAACTTTAACAAAAACGAAAAGTGTGTTTAGTCAAGGATTAAACCTATAATAAAGTAAAAAAAAATTTAAGAAATTTTTTGGGAGAGAATACTCTAACTAAATAGATTCTGACAAATGATTTGTAGGCTCTGTCACCTAACTATTTAGCTTGGGCTTTCTTCTCATGAAATGTCGTCATTAAATTTTCTCATGGATCAGTATGTAGAAGGAGTGAGTCAGTATTTAATTTGGGATTTTGCCCATGACAAATTATAAGACCTTTTATGAGGTTTTGAGTTAGCTTGAGATTTAACTTCAAACAAATTGCTAGTGGTTTTTTCTTTTCGAATTACCATAACTATGATTTTCAATATTATATAAAAAATATTATATTATTATAATATAGTTATATTTAAAATTATGTTTTAATTTTTTAAATATTAATCACTTATTCTAAATATATATTTACACATATAAATATATATATATATATATATATATATATATATATATATATATATATATATATATATATAAAATATTTCTGCCATTTTCAACTAAACTTACCCATATTTATTTGAACAACTAACATAACCACCATGTAAGTATTAAAGTGTGTTGTGACCTAATAGAATAACTCTATCGGTCACCATTTCTCATTAAGTCCTAATTTGGTTTCTTTTTACATATATTCGATACAAAATTATCTTGTATTTTTTAATAGAGAATAGTATATTATGAAAGAAGATTCATATTTAACGATGGAGAATTAGACCAAAATTCATCAAAAATAAATTGAAATTAATAAATTTAAGATCGAAGTTGTGCGACCTAAAGATGCTAAAAATCTTCATCTTTGTTACTATCTTTCAAAATATGTATAATTGTGACATGTTCAAAATAATCTCTAAGTTAGAAACGCGTCAAGAAATCAGTTAAAATTAATAGAAAAGGGATAATATTTATTACAATCATAGAGTTTGATTTGGTATGCTTCCTATGAGATAATGTAATCATATAAATTAACTATAAATTATTGTTTATTTTAAATAAGACATTTCATGAACAAATCTTCAAATATTAAACCGATAAAAGTGAATAAAAATAATATTCAAAGAGAAATATATCTATACCATTTGAAAATTCTTTTAACATGAATTGGAGGAAAATATATAACCAAGATAATTAAGCTTTATAAAAAAACTTAAAATAAATATAATAATTTGTTTTACTAGAAAAGAATGAAAAAATTAAGTCCATAACAAATAACTACACCATTTCTTAAGAAAGAAAATATTATTGCAGTACTTTCCAAGATTTATAAGATAACATTAAACCTACGTAAGAAAAAGTTAATTCTTAAATTAAACAGAAAAGTTAAACCTAAATCTCTAAATAAAAGACTTACATCCACAAAAGAAAAGTGTTGATACATAAATTTAGTTAATTTCTTAATCCACCTCATATTATTCTTAATCATTCCTGCAAATTTTAAAATGTCCCTCAAATTATGATTGGAGGAGTTAATTGTCACATAATTATAATATATATATATATATATATATATATATATATATATATATATATATATTATAATGTATTACTAGATCTCCTCCATTGTGTATTTTCTATCTGTAGAAATTGATTTTATTAAAGTTTAACTTTAAAGTTTGTAAGGATAATTAAAAACTTGTTTGAATACAATATTTTACAAATGTGTTTTTAAAAGCTTTTTATCGGCTTTTAATTTTTAAAAGTAAAAATTGAAATAGCTATATTATATTTTAATTTTTAGTTTTCAATTTTAAAAACTAAAAGGAACTATTAATAGCGCTTAGTATTTTACTGAAAATTAAAAATTACACCCTACCACTTTGATTTTAAAAGATTAATATGGTCGATATTTATCATGTATTTTATATCTATTTCTTTTTTTCTTTTCCTATACATACAAAATATAACATCGAGAACAAACTTATATCCAAAATTTCTATCTCACTAACCAATAAAATATACTATCGTGTAGTAGGAAATTACTACTAACCACTGATTAATCGGTCTTTTAAGTGTCCAATTCTTTTAAAATACTCTAAATATTTTTATTATTTAGATAAGATGATTATGTGTTTTATACCTATAATATAACATTACATTTAAATAACAAATATAGTTGATATATTTTTTTTTTACTATGAATACAAATTAAAAGCACTCATCAATACTTTTATTCAACTTTTATTTAGTTAAATATTACTCTTATATTTAGATCATATATAACATTCATTATAAGAAAAGTGTGTTTAGTCGGGATTAAACCTATATTAAAGTAAAAAAAAAACTTAAGAAATTTTTTGTGAGAGAACATACGCCTAACTAAATAGATTATTGCCAAGAAAACCGATCTACTTTCTCTTCATGTATTTAATATGATTTTTAAATGACAATACGTGTTATATATGTTATAATTACAAAGTGGCTGCAAATATCTTAGTATTTTACTTAAAAGTATGAAATTATACCAGTTACAACTTGAGTTTAGAAGATAAATATTGATATTTATTATGTGTTTTATAATTTTCTTTTGTTATAGAATATGAATCAACTATTTATACTTCAATACATGATGGTGATTGTATTTTGCATAATCTATTTTCTATTTCTTTTTTCTTTTTCTTAGATACATACAAAAATGTAACATTTATTAGTGTGTTTGATTTATTAAAAAATTAAGAACCAGATATACCAATTTTTTGTACTATGATGTCAACATTGATCATGATACTGGACAAAAATTATGATAGAGACAGGACAAAATCATAGATTTTGTCCTCAATAACTCATCGGATAACTTTTTATCCCAAACATAAATTATCAAAAAATATCAAAATTCTCTCCTAATTTTTAGTATTTTAATTCATAAAAATAATATTAATATTATATATCAATAAATAATAATATCATCAAAATTATATTTGGTTCGATTCACCGACATATCTAGAAAAAAAATATATTTATAATTTTCTTCTCTTCTTATTATTTAATATTTTTTTTATAAATATTATTATTTTATATATAAATAAAAATTATATTATTTTGTCTGCTCTATATAAAGATAGTAAAAACTATTTCTTTTTTTGTTCCTGCTTATTATCTAATATGATTCATAAATATTATATTTTATATACTAATAATAATATATAAAAGTTATATTATTTTATCTGACATATTAACATATTAAGTAAAATCAAGAAAAATATTATCTAATACATTAACTATCAAACACATACTATATAAAAATTATTTTATAATATTTTGTAGTGTGTAATATTATTATGTGTAATACTTCTTATTTTACAAATTAAACAAAGAACAAACTAATATTCAAAATTTCTAGCTCTTAAACTATTAAATATACTATACTATCATGAAGTAGTAAACTACTTGCCTAACCACCATGATTAATCATAATTATTATCCAACTCTTCACACCATAAAATCTCGATAAGCAAAGTTCACTATGTCAAAATGACCTATCAAAGCGTTTTTGGGCTTTAAAAGCGTTTTCATAGGGTTTCTCTGAAAATCAAAAATTTAAATAATTTTTAAACTCGCATTTTTGGCATTATTTCATAAACACATAATTCATAAACTGGTAATTTACAATCTTATATACAAATACCATTATATACCATTGTTATCAAATACCAAATTTAAATATTATATACAAAACCATTATTTACCATTCATATCCAAAATATATATACACCATTGTAATTCAATTATATTTTTAAACGTACAAAATCAACACTAACAAAATCAGCTATATAATACTAAGTAATCGGTCTTAATGTACATATATATTCAAAGTTCAGATCTGCAAGATATGAACATAATAACACAGTCGATATTATACAAAACAATGTATTCATAACCATTTTCACACATAATGTATTCATACCTTATAAGATTCTTTAATAATATATTGACATCCTTTTGAGTTCTTCCAATTGAAGTTTATATACATTGTATTCATCAAAATACTACATGACAAAACAAAAATATGCATGATTTAGTTAAAAGTAATAAATTGTATGAAATATCCAGTAAATAATAAAAAAGTATAAATCCATAATAAGTTATAAATCCATTGATTGGAATCTATTTCATTTGAATGATTTCTTTGATAAACTTCAAGCAAGTATCAATCTATGTCATTTTGTTGAGGACACTACATAGAAAATAAAATAAGAATATATAGATGTATTGTTTTATCAAGTAGCATAAATATTATAAGCAAAATTATGGAAATTAATATACTAATTTGATCCAATTAATGTTGTTTGATTTAGATCGTGGTACGTGCTTCACTTTGACCTTGTATTGAACTAATAAAATTAAAATATTTATTTAGAACAATGACATAGAAATAGTTAAATATATAAACACAAACGAATATTTAGAATAATGTCACTTACGTATCAATCATTAGCTTCATATCCGGATAATTTGTCCAATCACGTCAACGGAATTCAGATAATAGACCACTTCTTTTATGGGATCGATAACAAGCAACAACTAGTGACATCTATAAATTAAAGCAACAATTTAGATGTAAATTTAAAAGTAAAAATACAAATATTAAAATGAACTTAGAATGAAAATCTAACACAGGTTATCGACAAAAGATACAAGCTTTACATGATTTTGAATCTATCGACCAAGTGCTCTCTCTTAGCTCGGTTCCTAGCAATTGTCGCTCTATACAGGAGGAAGACACGAATGGAATCTATTTGACAATTGATTCCGCGCATCAATTTATCAAATAACATCCTTAAATAAAACATAATTAATATTAGACTATTTCAATTAAATGTTTAAAACAATGTTCAACCAATTAAATAATATATTGATCGGGTTACCGAATGTACAAGTGCATAACTCGCGCTAATTCTCCATGAAGAAAGATTTGTTCCATGTCCTCTTGTCCAATTGTTTCTATAAGGAAAACCAAACACACATGCATCATCCATTTGATGAATACAACCATTCATCAATCGATGTATACTAGTGTTTCAAGAACCTTTGAAATTTAGGCACAAATTTTCAGACGGAACCCTTTTCTTAAGTGGTACCCTACCAAGTTTGGCTCACTGTTGTGACCCTTGAAAAGGTGCCTAAAAATCATATAGACTTATGTAAGATATAAAGTTATGTAGTTTTTTATACGATCATATAATTAACACTTTAAGCATTACCTCTTTTCGATATGCAGACTGTACGTCTTTTAAAATCCATTTATCCTTAGATCGGGTTTTGTAGGAGTCTAAAATACCAAGTAAAAATTGAGGTCGAAGCTGTCAGTTGAATACTTAAAGATTCATAATGGTTTTCAACATACTAGATCATCTATGAAGATGAGGTCGATGGCCATGCCACAAAGATCCTACTACATCTCATGACGTGTGGTCTCCATAACAATGTCGGTACCGTAGAAACGCATTCGGATCTAAAACAAAATCAACCGATACCTTCATGTGTCCATCCGGGAGAGGTCTATGGTGAAGTAAATCTCCCAGGTGTTGTGCACTTTTCCTTGCCAACTACCGATAAGTCGGTGGCGATAGGTATAGCGACAACATGATATGCCTAAACCAATAATAACCGTTAGACTTCCTTTATAAATTACAATTAAACTTTCTCTAATGGATTATCATCTTAATTACCTCAGGAAATTTATGTTGACAGTTGATACTAGCCTTGTCACTAGTTTCTTTCAGCTGTGAACTGCTCTTTTCCGCCATATATCTCTCTTTATCCTTCTGCAGTTCACAGACTTGTTCTTGTAAATCCTGCAATGTTTGCATCACTTCTGCATTGCTAGGATTTTTTTTCTTGGATTCTTATACAAAAAGGTTGGAGTCACACCATGACCTTTACCCCTCACCCGTCCCGGATACTCAGCAACATTTAGTGCTCGATTGAGTATGCTCTTGATATTCTGGTCATCACCTGTGGATACCGATTGCGATATAGTCTCCTGTAATTGATTTACATATCAAAAATTAGAGACACAATGTTAATTATATATTAATAAACATTTAATATAATTTAATTAAAGACACAATGTTATACTTACACACTCATCATAAACATGTTAGGATCGGGATTAACTCGATCTTTGCCAACACGAGCTTCCTTCCACAACATGTGCGGGTAGTGATGTTTCGTCACTTTGCATCTCTTCCAACTTTGTTACAAATAATAAAATCATCAATTATATATAGAGAATTAATAAGATTGTATAATTGATATTTACTTACATTGTTTCCTATAAGCGTGCATATCCCAAACACCCTTTTTATATGGATATGCAAGTTTTGCCTTCTCATGATTTTGAATAGTACTTTTATCATCTTGTTCTTTGGTATAAAATGTGTATCCATTAATTCATGGATATAAGCACAACCAAACGTGGACCATATGCTAAACATCTCAACCTTTATTCAGGAGGGATCTGATACTTTGAATAAATATGTTCCTTAAACCATGGTATGAAACTTAGATTGTGCTCTCGTAAATCCAATTCTCATTTCTATTTGAATTTAAACCTCGAAGAACACCCTTGCATTTCAACATACGGCTCAACCAATCTCATTGTGCAGAACATGATATGCACTTGATCCGTTCGACCCTTGATACAGTCACAACTTTATTTCCAATTAGCTTCTTACCTTCTTATTTTTAAACAATGTGAGATTTGGGGAGCCCAATTGATTGAACATTTGACAAGTATTCAGTACAAAACTCAACCGCTTCTTCAACAATGTATGGTTCGGCAATACAACCCTCTGGTCGACTTCGGTTTTTTACATACCCTTTTAATATTTTCATATAACATTCAGTGGGTACATCCATCTCATATAAGCTGGTCCACAATTGTGTCTCTTTCCAGATGAGCGACAAGATGAACCATTATGTCAAAAAGGAGGGAGGAAAATACATTTCAAGCTCACACAAAGTAACAAATATTTCTTTTGCAATGTTGGTAAGATCGGGATCGATCACCTTCTGCAAATTGACTTGAAGAAAAACACAATTTAGTTATTACGCTTCTTATTTTTACGGCGAATAGAGCGTATACTATCGATGAAAATGTTCCATTATAACATGGAAATCATGCGTCTTTAAACTCTTTAACGAGGTCTTTCATAGACAAAAGTCTTCTAATATCGATGAGTAGCCTTGAGAACTTTAACTTCCTCGAAACTTACACAATATTTTTCTCCTTTCTAGATAGAGTGTAAACAGGTGGTAGATATGTCGTCTTCCTTTCTTCACGGGTCCCAATTCGGTTCTTATTCCCATCTCTACCATGTCCTCCTTGCTTTAAGGCCATCCTTAGTCTTCCTTTTATATTGAGTAATAATGTCATTTCTCAAATACATTTTTTCAATATGCATCCTATAAAATATGGTCTGTGACATATATTAGCGCGTGGTTATCACGTGAGTAAAAATGTAATTTGACGTATACGTCACAAAATATTTTAATAATAAAATAATAAAGGAAGTCAAGAAGATTGTTTTTTTAAAAGGCTCTGACGTGGTAGGCGCGTCACTACACAATAGAAAAATTAATTTAAATAAAGTCGACACGTTTAGTTGGAGGGTTTAAATTTTTTAAATGGTAGTGACGTGATATGTCGCTACTTTTAGGGGAAGATAATACTGAGTTTGAGTTGATTGATGACAGGGTGGAGTGAGCAATTAAAGTTTATTGTCGTTGGTGTGGCGTGAGTCTCACGTGGCAATGTTGCGACGACGATCCGCGTCGCTACTTGTAGTTAAATTTCAAAACATAAGTCACCCGTTACATCCATTTGCTTTGTATTTTCTCTTCATCTTCTTCCTTTGCCTTTGCCTTAACTACTTTCTCTTCTCTGCGTGTTTCATCTTCAATCGAAATTCCCAAATCAAATTTCTTCCATCCCAAATCATTGAAGAAGAACATATAAGGTAATTATATGTTGGTAAATTTTAATTTTACTTATTCAGTATTTATTTTAGTGGTAAAAAATTTAATAAAATTTGTTTTGTTTAAGTTTAGAGAATTTTGAAGAAGAACACCAAGGAAGAGCTATACAAGAAGAAGAAAGTGAAGAATATAGAGGTATTTATGCTTTTTAAATATTTTATATATTATAGGTTAATATTAATTTTTATATGCATTTTAGTTTTAGGTTAGTACTATTATAGGTTAATGTTTAAAATAAATTAAAAATTAAAATTTTTATATGTTAATATACTATTAAATGAAATATTATTGTTATATATATAGGTTATTTGTTAACAAAATAAAATAATATATATATATATATATATATATATATATATATATATATATATATATATATATATATATATATATATATATAAAAATAACATATATATATATATATATATATATATATATATATATATATATTGAAAAAAATTCATCTAAAAGATTTATATACATACAATACATTAAAATATGAAAATATTTATTTTAAAAAGTAAGCGAAAAAATTAGATGAGAAAATAGAAAGAAAGATAGTGGAAGGGGAAAATATGGCTATAATAATTTAATTATATATTATAAATTAAAAATTAAAATTAAATAATAAAATGAATATTAAAAATTATGAAATCATTGATATTTTGTAATGACTTTCTTTACCGTGGCTTAGAGATTAATTATTACATATGGTTAATGTAAATTTATTTATATATGAGATGTATTACGATTATTTGTAAATATTATTTTTAATAAATAAATAAAATTGGTGAATAATAGAATGTAATAGTCATGGTTAAGTGAAGGTGTGAAATTTCTTTACATTCATTAGTGTATATTAATTAAATTCTTAAAAAATAAGATTTCTTAACATATTTAAAACTTATTATATATATATATATATATTTATTTAAAAAATATAATATATTTTTATATTTCAGTGTAAGAAATATCGTAAGAATAACATTTTTCAATGTTAACTTTATTATAAGTGTGAAAATTGAAACTCTTGAATACTACTTTTTAATATTAATATGAATATAGTTGTAAGCTTGAGAGAGCAATCAAAGAGAGAGTTTCGTCCATTCTAACATATAACTCTCATCCAAGTAAACAAAATTTAGAATGTCTAAATCTATTAGAATTAAAGAGAAGAAGTCAAATAAAAGTTTCACATTCTTATGATTAATATTTAAAATGGGATGAAAGAATATATTTAGGTTGAATAAGTTAAAACAATTACAGTTTCAAATTGGAGACTCAACGACACTCTACCTAAAACAATTACATTATTCCTTTCTTTTAAGGACATTATTGACATGATCTTTATATTTATTCACCCCTACATTATAATAAACCATATATCTAAAATTTTCAAATATGGATTAATGTGAATTATATAAATTAACCATAAATTTTAACATTTTAAATGATATTTATACAAAAAGTGGATGTTACAAAATAACAAATCATGAATAAAATTCACATGTGATTTTGAATCAATTTCATTTAGTTGAACAATTACATACATTTCATGCTCCATATTTTGCCATAAAATCTGCCTATTGATTGCATTCTCTATTAGTATGGATAAATGAAACCCTCTCATTTCTAGAGATGAGTTCTTTGATAGCCTTTCTAATGTGGTTATATTTGTAAGCTCCAAATACAGTGTTGAATCATATTTTGCCATACAATCTATTGATTGCATTCTCTATTAGTATGGATAAATGAAACCCTCTCATTTCTAGAGATGAGTTCTTTGATAGCCTTTCTAATATGGTTATATTTGTAAGCTCCAAATACCGAGTGTTGAATCATAATGAAAGGTTTCCTATAATCTAATTTATAACTCATATCCCTAAATCCTAAATTTCAAATCCATTAACAATTCAATCTCTAAACTGTATAAAACTAACCGACTAAACCTATTATCCAAGATCCATTATGATCTCTAATAAAACGTAACATAAAATATAAGATCGGTTAATTTCACACATTTTATTTTAATTTAAGTTTACTTTTAATAATTTAATAATAAATTATTTGATTTTAAAATTCTTAGATTTATTATTTCAATTATAAATTAATTTATAATGTCTTAAGTAAAAATCTATTTTAAACATTTAATTAATAAAATTTTAAAAACTATTAAAAATTATTTGTTACTAATTTATTATGTGAAAAAAATTTAAAATCTTTATACTCTCTCGTTCTTATTTATAAGAGATGATTTAATTTTATTAGATATATTAAATAATTGATGTATTTGAATTATATATAGACTAAATATATTTATTATTCAATATATTTAAAAATAATAATTTATATACATAGAATCGGAAGAGTAATTTAATTTGAATTTTTAATTTTCTTTATATATCATTTATAAAATTATTAAATAATAGTATAAGTATTAACGAGTAATAACTTAATAAGATGAGGTGGTGGAACCATAGGGTGGAGCTAGAGAGAAAACAAAATACAGAAAATAAAGGAAAAAAAATGAGGTAGGAGGTAATGGAATGCATGAAAAATATTTTATTGGGATAATGAATCAATGAATTTATACTAAACATCAATAATAAGATAAAACCACCCATTTTAACTCACATTTTGCATTCTCCCATCTAGTATTTTCCAATTCTACTACATGTCCAACTACTCCAATAACATGTACATTTTGGCCATTATTCCCATTACATGTTTTGTGTGTGCATGACTTCAATCACATATTTTGTGCTTTTTAAAAATAAAATACTTTATTAATTCATTCTAATACAAGCGATCCCAATCGGATCCAAAGATAAGAACAATCACAAGACAACAAAATGACGGAGAGCAAATATTACCAATTTCAATCCTCCATCATAAGAATAGCTATGAAATTCCTAAGTTTTTAC
Source organism: Vicia sativa (assembly GCA_021764765.1). NCBI lineage: Eukaryota > Viridiplantae > Streptophyta > Magnoliopsida > Fabales > Fabaceae > Vicia > Vicia sativa. The sequence continues at coordinate 41,702,648 of CM038792.1, forward strand.
TATTCCACCCCTATCACCAAAGTATCAATTATTTTCTTTCCTATCTTTGTGGTATCAACAAATTAAAAAAACTATTGTTATTTCTCATCATCCATAGTTAGTAATTGTTTGAGCATGACCATTTAGAGAATAAGTCATCGTAGTACCCTTTCCTTCGTTTTCTGATCAGCCACTTTATTTTGTTGTGCCATCCGCCAAGAACATGGTGGTGAATCCATTCCAAACTTCCATCCATATCTTCCTCGTAGTTCGCATTAAAATAAGTGATTCATTGTCTCGTCATTCGGCGAAACAGATTTTGATCAATCTTACCATATTTCAATAATCTATCCTTGGTTGCTTCCCTTTCATGGCATGCTAGCCAAAAAAATGAAGTTGGCACGAGGTCTAGTTATTACCATACATCAGTTACGCGATCTACTTTTGACCATAATTTTGTAATGTATCGTACAAAGTTCCCATTAATATCATCGCTTCATAATTCCTTCCATATTTGCCACTTGTTTAAAAACTTCTCTTTGTAGTAGGCTTTTAATATCCAAGAATCACTACTTTTATAACCATATGATCATTATTCTTGATATAATATGCATGTATCCATCTATTATGAGTCCTTTTTCCACTAAGATTCCACAACATTTTCATCAGTGAGTTTTATTCCACATGATGTCAATTATGTTCAAACCTCCATGAGATCTAGGCCTACAGATCTTCCATGCTACGGTGATTTAGGCTACCTTGAACCCACACATCCAAAATTTGTGCATGTCTCAATTTTCTTGATGACACACTTTGGAAAAGGAAAACAATTGAGCCAATAGTTAGCTAGCAAACATAATACTATTGATAAGTGTAACCTCCCGTGTAAGTTAGCAACAGCTGTCCATAGTTTAATCTTATTAATTTTGTCTATCAATGGCGAATAATGATGGGTAGACAATTTTTACATCACGGAACTCCTAGGTATTTAAAGGCGGTTGCCTTCTGGAACCCTGAAGCTTTAAGAATATCCTTCTTGGTTATCATATCAATTCATGCATAGTATATCAGACATTTACGAGTTCACCACTAACCTGTTGCCTTGAGAAATCCTCGTAGGCCATCATCATCATTTCAGCGATACTTTATCGCCTCTTGAGAACATCAACAAATCATCCATAAAACACAAGTTTGTGATTTTGAGTTTTCATTTGGTGATAATTGAAATTGGAATTTTCTGCATCTTACACAATGTCTGTTTAGGCATTCCATGACAATACCAAAATCATAGGATATGGGGTCACCTTGTCTAAGGCCCACTTGCGCTAAGATCTCGATGTGAATTAACATTGAACCTATATGAAACTGTATTCTTGTCATGATCCATTGTAAAACCGGTGGGGACATCCAACCTCCCTCAATATTGTTTTGAGCATGTTCCAATCGACGTATCATAAGCTTTTTGAATATCTATTTGCGATGCATCTGGAGAAATTCCTTCATCATAGCCTTTGATAAGCTCGTATGTAAGCAAAATGTGATTATGTATTTTATCCTTTAACAAGCGCAACTTGATTATCACCAATAATTGTCCCTAATACCTTGCTTAACCGATTGGCTAAAATCTTGGAAATAATTTTGTATAAGGTACTACAACGATCGGTCTATAATCCTTAATCTCCTTCGCACCATTATGTTTAGGTAGCGAGTTACAATAGAGCAATTAACCTTATATATATTCGATTCTTTGAAAACTCATATTGTTGCACCACATCTTTTCCAATAATCTTCGGGCTTTCTTGAAAAAATAACCCAAAATCCTTCTACTGGTGCTTTATCATTACCAATATCATTTAAGCATCGATTCATCCTCGTTGACCGTGTCAATTAGCATCTCCGTTGGGTCGAAGTAATTTGTCACCTTCGCATCGCTGAATATTCACACCTCCATATTTTTGATTCTGCCCATCAGTTTACGTAGAACTCGGCCTCGGATTCGATAGTTTTCGGTCGGTGGCAAAGTACCATCCATCCTTTGGACCTTCTTCATACCATTGGCTTGTTGTCTCATCTTTATAGACACATGAAAATATTTGTTGTTTTGTCACTCAACGCAGCCAATTGATCTTTGATCTACGTGTCTTAAAATGCTACCTTCCATTTCACGCTGAATAAGGTGCATACGATCATTGTCCTCAATTTTCTGCATTCATTCTATTAGTCATAAATCCTGTGAGCATTGGTAAGATTAGCTCTAGCACATGTGATCTTCTGTCAATATCGGATAACGGTCTACTTAATTTGCGAATATGAGGTTGCGTCTTTGAAGTTTCTTCAAAACAACGTACATAGGCTTTCCTTTAGTCGGTATGCTCCAGCTTTTCCTAACAATGTCTTGGAACTCATTTAAGTTAGCACTACAGTTAAAAATTTAAAGCATCTATTAGGTTTACGTGGTTCAGAGGTTCTTTGCATAAGCATGGCATGTGCGAAATGTTGGATTCATATTTTTCGGTGTGGCATTTCCATTCTTACGCATCCGGGCAGCATTACTTAACGATCGATGCGAGGTAAATGGCATTGTCTCCTTGTTTGTTCGACCATAAAGTAATCCCTCCTCTCTTTTTCATATAGCTCTGTTACTCATCATACTAACGGATCAATATATTCACTTTCAACAATCTTATTTCCTCAATTCTTCCATCTTTATAACATTATTGAAGTCTCAATAAGAAGCCAAGGCGATTTTTGTTGTAGATTCTCTCAATATCTACGGTTCCTTCCTACAATTCAGTTGATTATGCGCATAAATACGTAAACGAACGAAATCTCCATTTGTATCATGAACTTTACGATTGTATCATTGTTCGTACTTTTCAAATATTCCACGTGTCTTACGCTTTATCTCCAGTATATCCATATCGTCCATTATGGTTTGCATAGTTATCTATGTATTTACCTCATAAGTTCATTTTCCTCGATACGGTTTGCCTTTTGGATTTTTACTTTTGTCTTGACAAGAACAATAATTGCGGGGTTGATTACGGAGGCAGGAGTTGATCTCCATCTATTTCCACCTTTATTCAGCCCTATTGTTCCAAGATATGATCATGGGACATCTTCTAAGGACTGAATTATTCCATCCCAAGTGTTTGAAATTCCACTTATGCCTAGAGCGACTATCATTCGAACTATTTCCCATTGTTAACTCTACTTTCTCCTTTTTCTTTCTCACCTCCGTCACGGTTCAACGCATCTTCTAATATCTGCGACTTTTATTCTTTGGATTGATGACCTGTGTTGAATCTGGTTGTGGACTTGATTGAACACAGATACTTGATTGTTGTATCGACATCGATTTCGAGTGTTACGTGGCATCTTCGGTGGTATGGTACTCTACTACTTTTCTTTTGGGAATTCGTTTACTGATGCCTTTGTTATCTTCACATTTGTGTCAATTCGGTGACATTTATTTTAATATGGAGGTCTCCATTCATATTCACCCTCTATTGCATCATTTCCCTTTATCATCTTTAATAGTTATCCTTAATGAGCTCTTGAGTAATATCAATCTCTCTACAAGGACTAAGGCATCACGATATTATTCGATATCGATTGTAGTACACTCATCAATCATCAATGGAATTCCCAGCACCAGCTATCTTCCCCAATGGCAGCTCCCATAAATGAGGAAATTGGACCCATATAGGGATAGTGCGTACCATATCCTTTTCGGATCAAAATTTGCTCCATTCAGCTGCATCATCGGCATGTTTCGTAACAGTATATGGTCATTTCATCAAGATTGCATCCTTTCCTTATGTGAATAAATCTCAGAATAAAATACCCTTCATTTTATAATATATGGTGGTTTGATAAATTCAATGCTTCGTCATGAATTGTTTTATGTTCATACTTAACTCTTCCTATAACATACATAATCGATGCGGTATCCGTTCCTTTCATTCGGTGTCTTCTTCGATGAGAACCTCTGGAGCGCCATTGGCGATCTTTGGTGCGGTGAATTCAGTGCCACACCGTTTCTAAGGAGATTTGTTGCCGTTTGAGATCGGCGGCGTGGTTAGGTATTGGGATCAAGTGTGCTATGGAAGTGTGACTGATGGGGTCGAGAAATATGTATGACAATTGGAGATCATGACGGATGAAAGGAGACCCGAATAAGCTTGTAATGGAGTGTAAGTGGAATGCATGTGACAAATGTTTGATTGAGGAACCTTATGGGAGAAACTCTCACGAAATGTTTTATCCATCTAGACTCTCTAAGATCCACGGAACCCAGTGGGATCTTTGTTGATGGATCGACATACTGTCAACTGTGGTTAGTATGTAATGAGAAATTTGGAGTAAGTAGTTGTAAAGGTGAGTATTGAGGATTAGTGAAGGGTTTGGCAAAGTGGACTTTCATTGTTACTACGGTGCAAAATATGGGCATATACGAAGACTTGAACGATGATTGCGAATCAGCGTTAAGTACATTTTGTTGGTAGGATGTTGTATGAAGTTGTTGAATACAAAGATTATAGTTATGGGTTATCCTTATGGTTCAGGTTGAAATGTTTTGCGTAAGCTGAAATAGAGTTTGAGTGAGATCTTATGATGTCGAGGTTGTAGCTATAGAATGGTAACTTCTTGTGGATTCGATGGTAGAGACTTGTCTAAAGACTAAAGAAAGTATAAAATAGAGTTTTCGTACAGAGAGGATAGATTAGATTGAGTCAAATTGGCATATGGGAACTAAAAATTGGGACCAAGAGATTCAACAAGCGATTATATAACTTGATTTGGATCAGTACAAACAAACAAAGTTGTCATCATAAGAAAGGCGATCACGATGGCTTTGTCTGAATACAGAATAATGCAAGTAGACAAGGAAAGTAGTAAGTTCAGTGTCATTAGTTAAACAGGATGAGCTTCGTAAACGTTAAGAGTGTTTGTTAGTGAAATGGATTATTAGAAATTTTGAGCTGCCATATTTATGAATTGATCTAAGATGAAACTCGAGAGAATACATTTCAAGCAAGTCAAGGCAAAGTATCGGGAAGACTATGTTGTGAGATGATTAGGCTTCTAGTCAAATTTGTTAAGAACGTGAATGTAACAGAGGTGAATCCTCTTGGATGGAGCGACTATCAGACAGTCATAGGGTTTAACCAAAGGAGAATGTGAAGACGTTCGTCCCTCAATGGAAGAAGATGTGTGGAATCATTGTCGGAGGATTGTGAAGATTCGAGGCGGATTCTATTTGAGGGAGAATGTACAATCCTATATCTATATATAATGCTTTGGAGTGTTAGTATATACGTTTATATGAGTTAGAAGAACTAGCTACTTATAATTAAACCAAGTAGCATAAATATTAATTAAGGCATATTGGTAAAGGAAAGTTGCATGGAATCTTATGGGTGGGTGGAAGATAGTGAAGGAAAATCATAATTCTATGATTATAAAGTGAAGAATATATTAGAAGAGTGTCTTCTTCAACTCAAACATCATTTCGTATTCTTGGGCAGCCCCTACTAAATCAACCTTATCTCGACTCTGTCAGTTGAGATGATCCCGAACTTTTGGAAAACTCACGAAATTCACAATCTGATACATGGTTCGTGAACTGTGTATTCATGAGGAATGAGATAATCACGTTTGAAGACAGGTATGAAGCCGATGTTGTAGGTGAACCCATGGGATCTTCACTCAACAAGCCATAACTTCCATTCATAGCTCCGATTGAGTAATTCAGACTTTTGAAAGCTCACGAAATTCCCTTCAATTTGATATATTTAATCGTCTTCATAGTTTTCTTATTGAAGGATAAAAATCGTTTGAAGTTTGTATAATCTTGATGAAATGGAAAAAATTCAGGTTCCATGAAGGAGAAGATGGAAATTTGGTCATGAGAATGGTTTGGTTGCATTAACCTTATTCTGACCTCCAATTATGCAAGGTGAGTCTCTAGTTAGAGACTTAGGTTTTTATGGAATTGAAATTTGGAAAATGGGTTTTATGATATAAATCATTGCATGTTTGTTTAGTGATGAAGTATGTTCTTTGATGCAATTGTATGCCATAGAATGATGATACATGTGGGACAATTTGGATCATTGGGAACCTAGGAATGTTTAGAATTATTGGAACTAGTTTTATGCAGGAAAATACGTTTTTGAGCTCAGCTTGAATTTTAAAATCGGTTGTATATGAGCATAAATCGATTGCTCATGGTGAAAAATGACTTTCATTGTTTCGATCATAACTTGAGTTTTATAACTCGAAGCAGGCCCGGCGAAAGCGTTAGAAAGGTCTTTTAATGAACATTATAAATATGTTTAGACATCGTAACAGTTTCATTCAAAGGTTATGGAAAAGAGATGTTTAGGTGCATGATGTTGAATAGCGTTAATGAATTTAAGAAAATGTATGTTTAATTCCAGGTGTAGTTCTGTGCATGTCGGGACTGGAAGCCTCTGTTGTATGTGACAAATTTTTATGAATTGTATGTTATGTATGATCACTAAAATACGTAAATCATGAATATGTATGAATATTATGTGCAGAAATGTTGGAGAGCGCATTATGAAATCAATTATATGATCATACTTATTTCCCCAGTGTAATTACATCTATTATGTGGGATGAACCTCTTTGTTTGTGTGACTAATTTTATAGATTGTATGATTTTATGTGTGGAATCTATAGCTCCTGCCTTTTAATTCTACCCAAAGTTTTATATGCAAAAATCAATCAGGAGTAATTAAAAATTTTCATAAATCAAATCTGGCGTCACCATCACAAACCAATTCACTTTAAACATTTGATTTAAAGTCCATCTCGGATACATAGCATCATTGGGAAACATAAATTGATTCATAAATATCAAAACATCTTCTTTATTAAACTTTATAACCAATCGTATTTTCATAAAGTGTGATTCCTATACATAAAAGACAACTAAGAACAATAACAGTTATAAATATTCCCCAAAATTGCTAAGTATCAGACATTTCATTTCGACTAACAACAGCTAAACTCTGTCTTCATAACCTGCACGTTACAATATATAGTGTGAAACAAATAAAGGGTGAGATAATCCAAACATATAATTAAAGGCATGATAAAAATATATATATATGTTTGAATTATAAAGGGTGTATATAATTATGTGAATTCCAACATAATGAGAACTCTGCTATAATCTCCTAAGGTGTATAATCTACACTATATCTATAACCTCATTGGCGGCATAAGCGTCACTTTAACAACACATAATTCATCACCACGATTATCCTGACAATAATCAAACAACAATATCAAATAATGTTAATCACATAAAAACATAAACAAATAATCACCAAATTATTCAGCCCATCTTCGCTTTTGGCATAAAGCCCATCATCGCTTTTGGCATAAAGCCCATCATCGCTTTTCGTCATATTTATATCATCACATAATTTCATGACATTACCATACGTCAATTTAGGTTCAACACAAAATCATCAAAGCAGGGATATCATATACATGCCAATTCATCATAAGTCATCAAGAAGACTCAATACCAAAAGACTCCAAAATAAACATAATGGACTCCATGAGACCACGACTATGTTATGCATGTGGTACCCATCACTTTATCCGTAATGGGGACACTTGGCATAAATCCGATCTTCGCTCGGCATAAAAGCCATCATTGCTTGGCATAAAGCCATCATCGGCAGCATAAAAGCCCCCGCTTGTAATGTAAACAAACAATAAAACAACACAACACAAAAACATCATCATCGTTCATCAAATTGGCATAAAGCCATAATTTGCCAAACAAGATAAATATATAGCCGCATCATAATTGCATTATACAAACATCACTAATAAATTCACAAAAGTCATGCATTCCTGAGCTTGGCATTTATTAACAACATCAATTCAGCATCACATCATCATGTACAAAACATATATCGCCGTACATATCAACAAGTATTCATCAATAAATACATCGAGAATCTTACGTTTATTCACACTCATTATCAATTAATTCTATAATTCCAAAAGCGGGAAAATAGTCAAACACCTATGTCATTAAAGCCATTCAACAACGGTATTAATCATAATCGTCAGCATTGAAACGGATTGTCCATGTTCCGTCTGAAACACAGTCGATTCAATTTTACCATAAATTTACCCTATTAATATTATCTCGTAAAAAATCGTAATTTTGAAAAACTAACACCACTAAATTCTACCGTCAAACAGCTGCCCGTCAATTTTGGGTGAATTGAACAACTTGCTCCAGTAAATATAATTACGAAATCAGATATAATGGGTTCTAATATTTAATACGGCTATATTATCCCTAATATACTATGGTTGCCAAGTTCTAGCTGGTAGGATTTAAAAAAAACATTGTCTATCTGAAATTATAATTGTATTTCATTCTGACAAAAATTCAATGTTACAGCAAAAACCGTATACTTTCATTTTCGCTTCCTTCTCTTCACAAAGGACTCGTCCCATATATACATAAGAAAGGCGGGGCCTCATTCGCATGGTGACGTCCCAACCCCATTCTTCATTATATTTCTTTCCAATACACCGTTTTCTGGTTTCTGATTTTCATCTTTTTTTTTGTTTTTCTTGTTACTGTTAGCATTTTGTTTCCATTCTTATTTTTCTAATTTCATTTCATTCCTTGTTTCTAATTTCATTTCTATTTCTACTTCATTTGCCAAACACCACAACACTAAAAAAACACCCCATATTCTCTATACCAAATTCAACTCTTCTAAATTGTTTTCTTTTCAACAATGCTCCTTAAAATTCTAAAACCATCTATCAAGTTTTTTCCAATTCAAACTAAATCACCAATCTAACTATAAGAAATGGAAATCAAACAATCAAACACCCAAGTCAAAACCACAACACCAATTTTCATCCACAATCCACAATATATATATTATCAAACCCTAATCATAGGAAGTGGAAAATCAACCCTTACCTCTAGCTTAGATGAATTGAATGTAACAAACCCCAACTCCATGCTTACTCTTGCTCCTCTTCTTCTTCTTCTTCTTCTTCTCCAAGCTCTCTCTTATCTCTCAAGC
>CM038792.1:41711833-41787498 GCA_021764765.1 Vicia sativa
TTATTATATTATTTTGTAACATCCACTTTTGTATAAATATCTTTTAAAATGTTAAAAGAATTATGGTTAATATAATTCATTAATCCATATTGAAAATTTTAGATATTTGGTTTATTATAATGTAAAATGAATAAATTAAGTATGTCAATAATATAAAAGTAGATTGGAATTTTCTATAAAAAAAATTGTTTTAAGTAGGTGTGATTAGATTCTCTAATTTGAAGCTGTAATTATTTTTACTTACTCAACCTAATATATTCTTTCAACCCATTTTAAATATTAATTATAAAGAATGTGAAACTTTATTTGACATCTTCTCTTTAATTATGAATGTCTCAATAATTGTTTTCGTAATAATTAATCTCTAAAGCCAGGTAAAGAAAATCATTACATTTTCAAACAATTACATTTTAATTATTTTAAATATTGTATATTTCTTTTGGTGAAAAAAATATTAGATATTTTGGTTCAACATCTAAACTATCTAATAAATTCAATTTAATCTAATTAAATCTAAACCTAAGTTATGTTTATGACTATATAATAAATTCAAATTTAAAAACCCATAACATTTGTTTATATAACGACGACTTATTTTATTGTGACAATTTATTGGAACAAAATTCAAATTAACTCCACTCTCTCGTTTCTCATTTACAATATTGTATTTCATCATTAAAGTGTTCTCAGTCTCTGGTTTAATATGGTAAGCTTTTGTATTCAACTAAAGAAATTTATTTATCATAAATAAATATCAACTATATTAATGTCAAACTTATTTGTCTTCAACTTTTCATTTCTCTTTTACTATTCTTCATTTCTCTTTCAGTAATTTATTTTAATTTACTTTTATAGTGTTAGAGTTTCCTATTTAAAATAACAAGTGTTTTAACCTATTAATCATAGAATGTCAAATTTTATTTTACTTGTCTTATTCTTTTCTTTGCTAACCATAGATGAAATTACCAATTTTATTTTTGCTTGTTTTGAAAATTAAATTTATACAAATTGTAACATTTCCATTAAAACATGTTATTAGTGATGATACTTCTTCCATACAAATTTAAAATAATGATTAGTATGAATTTTGATATTAAATTGACATTAACTTAACAAATCACCGAGTCACTTTACCTAAAATACCAAGATTTCTAATATATAACTTTCACATGATAGATTTTAAATATTTTTAGTTAATTTAGAGAAATATTTTATATTTCACAAATTTGGTTTCTAATTTGTCAAAATATAATTCTTAAAAAATTTTATATACATCAAGAACAAATTTGTTGATTACCACTCTAAATTTTGTTTTTATTTTAATTAATTATGATAAAATTTATGTGTTGGTTCATTGGATGATTAAATTTAAAATCCATTATGATAAGGATTGTTTCAACTTAAGTTTTACTATATAACTACTAAGAGACTACTCACAATATTTTATAAATTTTTAAATAAATATTATATAGTTATGGATAATTTATATAAAAGATATATAAATTAATTATTTTAAACATGTAGAAATGTATATTTAGAAGAAAAAATAAAAGAAATTATTTGTAGATATCTATCCGTTATTATTCGCACAAATTCGTTATAAATAATAAATAAATATAGTATATTAATGGTTAATAAATATACATAAAAAAAAATATACCAATTAAATAGTCTTTCTGCGTCAAGAAATGTATATTTTAATAATAAAAATAAAAATAATTTGATAGGCATCTATTAGTGCATTCATACTCACAATATCGTACTAAACAATAAGTAAACATATTATAATAATGATTATAAATGTAAATAAACAAATTAAGTTGTCTCGTTAATCAATATATATATATATATATATATATATATATATATATATATATATATATATATATATATATATATATAAAAATATAGAAAAGAAAATAATTAAATAGTCATTTACCCATTCACAGTTGTACAATGTCCTATAAATTGTAAATGAATATAGTATAGTGACAAGTTAAAAATATATACAATTTAAGTAGTCTCGACCCGTCGAAAATATATATTATAGTAAATAAATAATTAAATAATTATGGAATAATCTATCCAGTAGGATAAATACAGGTCTTATAATCGTTTTACTTGTACAAATAAATATAATATAGTGTTTGCTAAGAAATGTAAATAAAAGATATATACATTAAGAAGAACATATTTTAAATTATGATTATCATATAAATATTATGATTGAATAAATGATTAGTAGAAAGGTATGTAGATGGAGGCTAGAGAGCCATATAAAAATGAATGATAGTAAAACAAATTTAGAGGTATGATAAAAAAGGAATGACGTGTGATTGAAGTCGTTTACACAAAACATGTAATGGGAATAATTAAAATGTACATGTTATTGGAGTAGTTGGACATGTCGGTTGTAGGAATGTTGGAAAATACTAGATTGGAGAATGCAAAGGTTGTGAGTTAAAATGGGTGGTTTTATCTTATTATTGGTGTTTAGTATAAATTCATTGATTCATTATCAATAAAATACTTTTCTTGCATTCCATTACTCCTCCTCCCTCATTTTTTGTCCTTTATTTTCTCTTATTTTTGCTTTCTCTCTAGCTCCACCTCTATGGTTCCACCACCTCATCTTATTAAGTTATTATCGTTAATACTTATACTATTATTTAATAATATAAATAATTATATATAAAAAATTAAAAATAAAAATTAAATTACTCTTCGATTCAATGTATAAGAAATTATTTATTTTTCAATATATTGAATAATAAATATATTTAGTCTATATATAATTCATACACATCAATTATTAAATGTATCTAATAAAATTAAATCATCTCTTATAAATAAGAATGGAGAGAGTATAAAAGATTTTAATAATTTTTCACATAATAAATTAGTAACTAATAATTTTTTATTAATATTTTAAAATTTTATTAAATAAATGTTTAAAATAGATTTTCTTAGTATAAGACATTATAAATTAATTTATAATTGAAATAATAAATCTAAAATTTTAAAATCAAAAATTTATTATTAAAGTATTAAAAGTAAACTAAAATTAAAATTAAATGTGTGAAATTAAGCGATCTTAAATTTTATGTTACGGAGGTGTTATTAGAGATCATAATGGATCATGGATAAGGGTTTAGTGGAGAATGTTTAGAGATGGAATTGTTAATGGAAATGGAATTGGATTTAGAGAAATGAGTTATAGATCGGATTATAGGAAACCTTTCACTATGATTCAACACTTTCGTATTTGAGCTTACAAATATAACCATATTAGAAAGGCTATCAAAGAACTCATCTCTAGAAATGAGAGGGTTTCATTTATCCATACTAATAGAGAATGCAATCAATAAGCGATTTTGCCAAAATATGATTCAACACTCGGTATATGGAGCTTACAAATATAACCATATTAGAAAGGCTATCAAAGAACTCATCTCTAGAAATGAGAGGTTTCATTTATCCATACTAATAGAGAATGCAATCGATAGACACATTTTATGCCAAAATATGGAGCATGTAATGTATGTAACTGTTCAACTAAATGAAATTGATTCAAAATCACATGAACTTTTATTCATTATTTATTATTTTGTAACATCCACTTTTGTATAAATATCTTTTAAAATGTTAAAAATTATGGTTAATTTATATAATTCACATTAATCCATATTTGAAAATTTTAGATATTTGGTTTATTATAATGTGAGGTGAATAAATTTGAAGAACATGTCAATAATGTCCTTAAAAGAAATGATTGGAATTTTCTATAAAAATTGTTTTAAGTAGAGTAGTTAGATTCTCTAATTTGAAACTTAATTGTTTTTACTTACTCAACCTAAATATATTCTTTCAACCCATTTTAAATATTAATTATAAGAATGTGAAACTTTTATTTGACATCTTCTCTTTAATTATAAGAATGTCAATAATTGTTTTACGTAATAATTAATCTCTAAGCCAGTAAAGAAAATCATTACATTTTCAAACAATTACATTTTAATTATTTTTAAATATTGTATATTTTCTTTTGGTGAAAAAATATTAGATATTTTTAGTTCCAACATCTAAACTATCTAATAAATTCAAATTTAATCTAAATTAAATCTAAACCTAAGTTATGTTTATGACTATATAATAAATTCAAATTTAAAAAACCCTTAACATTTGTTTATATAACAGCCTGACTTATTTTATTGTGACAATTTATTGGAACAAAATTCAAGATTAACTCCACTCTCGTTTCTCATTTACAATATTGTATTTCATCATTAAAGTGTTCTCGAGTCTCGGTTTAATATGGTAAGCTTTGTATTCAACTAAAGAAATTTATTTATCATAAATAAATATCAACTATATTAATGTCAAACTTATTTGTCTTCAACTTTTCATTTCTCTTTTACTATTCTTCATTTCTCTTTCAGTAATTTATTTTAATTTACTTTTATAGTGTTAGAGTTTCCTATTTAAAATAACAAGTGTTTTAACCTATTAATCATAGGAATGTCAAATTTTTATTTTACTTGTCTTATTCTTTTTTGCTAACCATAGATGAAATTACCAATTTTATTTTTGCTTGTTTTGAAAATTAAATTTATACAAATTGTAACATTTCCATTAAAACATGTTATTAGTGATGATACTTCTTCCATACAAATTTAAAATAATGATTAGTATGAATTTTGATATTAGAATTGACATTAACTTAACAAATCACCAGTCACTTTACCTAAAATACCAAGATTTCTAATATATAACTTTCACACATGATAGATTTTAAATATTTTTAGTTAATTTAGAGAAATATTTTATATTTCACAAATTTGGTTTCTAATTTGTCAAAATATAATTCTTAAAAAATTTTATATACATCAAGAACAAATTTGTTGATTACCACTCTAAATTTTTGTTTTATTTTAATTAATTATGATAAAATTTATGTGTTGGTTCATTGGATGATTAAATTTAAAATCCATTATGATAAGGATTGTTTCAACTTAAGTTTTACTATATAACTACTAAGAGACTACACAATATTTTTATAAATTTTAAATAAATATTATATAGTTATGGATAATAAATTTATATAAAAGATATATAAATTAATTATTTTAGACATGTCGAAATGTATATTTTAGAAGAAAAATAAAAGAAATTATTTTGTAGTTCTCTATCCGTGTGTTACACAATGTCGTTATAAATAATAAATAAATATAGTATATTAATGGTTAATAAATGTACATAAAAAAATATACCAATTAAATAGTCTTTACTGCGTCGAATGTATATTTTAATAAAAAATAAAGGAAATAATTTGATAGGCATCTATTAGTGCATTATAGCTCACAATATCGTACTAAACAATAAGTAAACATATTATAATAATGATTATGAAATGTAAATAAACAAATTAAGTTGTCTCGGTTAATCAATATATATATATATATATATATATATATATATATATATATATATATATATATATATATATATATATATATATATATAAAAAAGAAAAGAAAATAATTAAATAGTCATTTACCCATGCCTTCACAGGGTTGTACAATGTCCTTATAAATTGTAAATGAATATAGTATAGTGTCATTAAAAAATATATACAATTTAAGTAGTCTCGACCATCGAAAATATATATTGTAGTAAATAAATAATTAAATAATTATGGAATAATCTATCCGTAGGATCGTCGGGTCATATAATCGTTTTACTTGTACAAATAAATATAATATAGTGTTTGCTAAGAAATGTAAATAAAAGATATATACATTAAGAAGAACATATTTTAAATTATGATTATCATATAAATATTATGATTGAATAAATGATTAGTAGAAAGGTATGTAGATGGAGGCTAGAGAGCCATATAAAAAATGAATGATAGTAAAACAAATTTAGAGGTATGATAAAAGAGACGAAAAACGTGTGATTGAAGTCGTTGCACACAAAACATGTAATGGGAATAATTGGCCAAAATGTACATGTTATTGGAGTAGTTGGACATGTCGGTTGTAGGAATGTTGGAAAATACTAGATTGGAGAATGCAAAGGTTGTGAGTTAAAATGGGTGGTTTTTATCTTATTATTGGTGTTTAGTATAAATTCATTGATTCATTATCCCAATAAAATACTTTTCTTGCATTCCATTACTCCTCCTCCCTCATTTTTGTCCTTTATTTTCTCTGTATTTTTGCTTTCTCTCTAGCTCCACCTCTATGGTTCCACCACCTCATCTTATTAAGTTATTACTCGTTAATACTTATACTATTATTTAATAATATTATAAATAATTATATATAAAAATTAAAAATTAAATTACTCTTTACGATTCAATGTATAAGAAATTATTTATTTTCAATATATTGAATAATAAATATATTTAGTCTATATATAATTCATACAC
The DNA here is from genome assembly GCA_021764765.1 of Vicia sativa. Taxonomy (NCBI): domain Eukaryota; kingdom Viridiplantae; phylum Streptophyta; class Magnoliopsida; order Fabales; family Fabaceae; genus Vicia; species Vicia sativa. Next base: position 41,718,267 of record CM038792.1, read on the forward strand.
ATCAATTATTAAATGTATCTAATAAAATTAAATCATCTCTTATAAATAAGAATGGAGAGAGTATAAAAGATTTTAATAATTTTTCACATAATAAATTAGTAACTAATAATTTTTTATTAATATTTTAAAATTTTATTAAATAAATGTTTAAAATAGATTTTCTTAGTATAAGACATTATAAATTAATTTATAATTGAAATAATAAATCTAAAATTTTAAAATCAAAGAATTTATTATTAAAGTATTAAAAGTAAACTAAAATTAAAATTAAATGTGTGAAATTAAGCGATCTTAAATTTTATATTACGGAGGTGTTATTAGAGATCATAATGGATCATGGATAACGAGGGTTTAGTGGTAGACAGTTTAGAGATGGAATTGTTAATGGAAATGGAATTGATTTAGAAATGAGTTATAGATCGGATTATAGGAAACCTTTCACTATGATTCAACACTCGGTATTTGGAGCTTACAAATATAACCATATTAGAAAGGCTATCAAAGAACTCATCTCTAGAAATGAGAGGTTTCATTTATCCATACTAATAGAGAATGCAATCAATAGGCGATTTTATGCCAAAATATGATTCAACACTTCGGTATATGGAGCTTACAAATATAACCATATTAGAAAGGCTATCAAAGAACTCATCTCTAGAAATGAGAGGGTTTCATTTATCCATACTAATAGAGAATGCAATCGATAGACACATTTTATGCCAAAATATGGAGCATGTAATGTATGTAGCATTCAACTAAATGAAATTGATTCAAAATCACATGTGAACTTTTATTCATTATTTATTATTTTGTAACATCCACTTTTTGTATAAATATCTTTAAAATGTTAAAAATTATGGTTAATTTATATAATTCACATTAATCCATATTTGAAAATTTTAGATATTTGGTTTATTATAATGTAGGTGAATAAATTTGAAGAACATGTCAATAATGTCCTTAAAAGAAATGATTGGAATTTTCTATAAAAATTGTTTTAAGTAGAGTGTCGTTAGATTCTCTAATTTGAAGCTATAATTGTTTCTTACTCAACCTAAATATATTCTTTCAACCCATTTTAAATATTAATTATAAGAATGTGAAACTTTTATTTGACATCTTCTCTTTAATTATAAGAATGTCAATAATTGTTTTACGTAATAATTAATCTCTAAATATAAAGAAAATCATTACATTTTCAAACAATTACATTTTAATTATTTTTAAATATTGTATATTTTCTTTTTGGTGAAAAAATATTAGATATTTTTAGTTCCAACATCTAAACTATCTAATAAATTCAAATTTAATCTAAATTAAATCTAAACCTAAGTTATGTTTATGACTATATAATAAATTCAAATTTAAAAAACCCTTAACATTTGTTTATATAACCTGACTTATTTTATTGTGACAATTTATTGGAACAAAATTCAAGATTAACTCCACTCTCTCGTTTCTCATTTACAATATTGTATTTCATCATTAAAGTGTTCTCAGAGTCTCTGGTTTAATATGGTAAGCTTTTGTATTCAACTAAAGAAATTTATTTATCATAAATAAATATCAACTATATTAATGTCAAACTTATTTGTCTTCAACTTTTCATTTCTCTTTTACTATTCTTCATTTCTCTTTCAGTAATTTATTTTAATTTACTTTTATAGTGTTAGAGTTTCCTATTTAAAATAACAAGTGTTTTAACCTATTAATCATAGGAATGTCAAATTTTATTTTACTTGTCTTATTCTTTTTACTGCTAACCATAGATGAAATTACCAATTTTATTTTTGCTTGTTTTGAAAATTAAATTTATACAAATTGTAACATTTCCATTAAAACATGTTATTAGTGATGATACTTCTTCCATACAAATTTAAAATAATGATTAGTATGAATTTTGATATTAGAATTGACATTAACTTAACAAATCACGAGTCACTTTACCTAAAATACCAAGATTTCTAATATATAACTTTCACACATGATAGATTTTAAATATTTTTAGTTAATTTAGAAATATTTTATATTTCACAAATTTGGTTTCTAATTTGTCAAAATATAATTCTTAAAAATTTTATATACATCAAGAACAAATTTGTTGATTACCACTCTAAATTTTTGTTTTATTTTAATTAATTATGATAAAATTTATGTGTTGGTTCATTGGATGATTAAATTTAAAATCCATTATGATAAGGATTGTTTCAACTTAAGTTTTACTATATAACTACTAAGAGACTCGCACAATATTTTTATAAATTTTAAATAAATATTATATAGTTATGGATAATAAATTTATATAAAAGATATATAAATTAATTATTTTAGACATGTCGGAAATGTATATTTTAGAAGAAAAAATAAAAGAAATTATTCTGTAGTTCTCTATCCGTGTGTTCGCACAATGTCGTTATAAATAATAAATAAATATAGTATATTAATGGTTAATAAATGTACATAAAAAATATACCAATTAAATAGTCTTTACGCGTCAGAAATGTATATTTTAATAAAAAATAAAGGAAATAATTTGATAGGCATCTATTAGTGCATTATAAGCTCACACAATATCGTACTAAACAATAAGTAAACATATTATAATAATGATTATGAAATGTAAATAAACAAATTAAGTTGTCTCGGTTAATCAATATATATATATATATATATATATATATATATATATATATATATATATATATATATATATATATATATATATATATATATATAAAAAATAAAAGAAAATAATTAAATAGTCATTTACCCATGCCTTCACAGGTTGTACAATGTCCTTATAAATTGTAAATGAATATAGTATAGTGTCAGTTAAAAAATATATACAATTTAAGTAGTCTCGACCCGTCGAAAATATATATTGTAGTAAATAAATAATTAAATAATTATGGAATAATCTATCCGTAGGATCGTACGGGTCGCACATAATCGTTTTACTTGTACAAATAAATATAATATAGTGTTTGCTAAGAAATGTGAAAATAAAAGATATATACATTAAGAAGAACATATTTTAAATTATGATTATCATATAAATATTATGATTGAATAAATGATTAGTAGAAAGGTATGTAGATGGAGGCTAGAGAGCCATATAAAAAAATGAATGATAGTAAAACAAATTTAGAGGTATGATAAAAAGAATGACGTGTGATTGAAGTCGTTGCACAAAAACATGTAATGGAATAATTGGCCAAAATGTACATGTTATTGGAGTAGTTGGACATGTCGGTTGTAGGAATGTTGGAAAATACTAGATTGGAGAATGCAAAGGTTGTGAGTTAAAATGGGTGGTTTTATCTTATTATTGGTGTTTAGTATAAATTCATTGATTCATTATCCCAATAAAATACTTTTCTTGCATTCCATTACTCCTCCTCCCTCATTTTTTGTCCTTTATTTTCTCTGTATTTTGCTTTCTCTCTACCTCTATGGTTCCACCACCTCATCTTATTAAGTTATTACTCGTTAATACTTATACTATTATTTAATAATATTATAAATAATTATATATAAAAAATTAAAAATTAAATTACTCTTACTCGATTCAATGTATAAGAAATTATTTATTTTCAATATATTGAATAATAAATATATTTAGTCTATATATAATTCATACACATCAATTATTAAATGTATCTAATAAAATTAAATCATCTCTTATAAATAAGAATGGAGAGTATAAAAGATTTTAATAATTTTTTCACATAATAAATTAGTAACTAATAATTTTTTATTAATATTTTAAAATTTTATTAAATAAATGTTTAAAATAGATTTTCTTAGTATAAGACATTATAAATTAATTTATAATTGAAATAATAAATCTAAAATTTTAAAATCAAAGAATTTATTATTAAAGTATTAAAAGTAAACTAAAATTAAAATTAAATGTGTGAAATTAAGCGATCTTAAATTTTATGTTACGGAGGTGTTATTAGAGATCATAATGGATCATGGATAACGGGGTTTAGTGGCAGACAGTTTAGAGATGGAATTGTTAATGGAAATGGAATTGAGATTTAGAGAAATGAGTTATAGATCGGATTATAGGAAACCTTTCACTATGATTCAACACTCGGTATTTGGAGCTTACAAATATAACCATATTAGAAAGGCTATCAAAGAACTCATCTCTAGAAATGAGAGGTTTCATTTATCCATACTAATAGAGAATGCAATCAATAGGCGATTTTATGCCAAAATATGATTCAACACTCGGTATATGGAGCTTACAAATATAACCATATTAGAAAGGCTATCAAAGAACTCATCTCTAGAAATGAGAGGGTTTCATTTATCCATACTAATAGAGAATGCAATCGATAGACACATTTTATGCCAAAATATGGAGCATGTAATGTATGTAATTCAACTAAATGAAATTGATTCAAAATCACATGTGAACTTTTATTCATTATTTATTATTTTGTAACATCCACTTTTGTATAAATATCTTTTAAAATGTTAAAAATTATGGTTAATTTATATAATTCACATTAATCCATATTTGAAAATTTTAGATATTTGATTTATTATAATGTAGGGTGAATAAATTTGAAGAACATGTCAATAATGTCCTTAAAAGAAATGATTGGAATTTTCTATAAAAAATTGTTTTAAGTAGAGTGTCGTTAGATTCTCTAATTTGAAACTGTAATTGTTTTACTTACTCAACCTAAATATATTCTTTCAACCCATTTTAAATATTAATTATAAGAATGTGAAACTTTTATTTGACATCTTCTCTTTAATTATAAGAATGTCAATAATTGTTTTACGTAATAATTAATCTCTAAGCCACGGTAAAGAAAATCATTACATTTTTCAAACAATTACATTTTAATTATTTTTAAATATTGTATATTTTCTTTTGGTGAAAAATATTAGATATTTTTAGTTCCAACATCTAAACTATCTAATAAATTCAAATTTAATCTAAATTAAATCTAAACCTAAGTTATGTTTATGACTATATAATAAATTCAAATTTAAAAACCCTTAACATTTGTTTATATAACACCTGACTTATTTTATTGTGACAATTTATTGGAACAAAATTCAAGATTAACTCCACTCTCTCGTTTCTCATTTACAATATTGTATTTCATCATTAAAGTGTTCTCGAGTCTCGGTTTAATATGGTAAGTTTTGTATTCAACTAAAGAAATTTATTTATCATAAATAAATATCAACTATATTAATGTCAAACTTATTTGTCTTCAACTTTTCATTTCTCTTTACTATTCTTCATTTCTCTTTCAGTAATTTATTTTAATTTACTTTTATAGTGTTAGAGTTTCCTATTTAAAATAACAAGTGTTTTAACCTATTAATCATAGGAATGTCAAATTTTATTTTACTTGTCTTATTCTTTTTACTGCTAACCATAGATGAAATTACCAATTTTATTTTTGCTTGTTTTGAAAATTAAATTTATACAAATTGTAACATTTCCATTAAAACATGTTATTAGTGATGATACTTCTTCCATACAAATTTAAAATAATGATTAGTATGAATTTTGATATTAGAATTGACATTAACTTAACAAATCACGAGTCACTTTACCTAAAATACCAAGATTTCTAATATATAACTTTCACACATGATAGATTTTAAATATTTTTAGTTAATTTAGAAAATATTTTATATTTCACAAATTTGGTTTCTAATTTGTCAAAAATATAATTCTTAAAAAAATTTTATATACATCAAGAACAAATTTGTTGATTACCACTCTAAATTTTTGTTTTTATTTTAATTAATTATGATAAAATTTATGTGTTGGTTCATTGGATGATTAAATTTAAAATCCATTATGATAAGGATTGTTTCAACTTAAGTTTTACTATATAACTACTAAGAGACTACTTTAATATTTTTATAAATTTTAAATAAATATTATATAGTTATGGATAATAAATTTATATAAAAGATATATAAATTAATTATTTTAGACATGTCGGAAATGTATATTTTAGAAGAAAAAATAAAAGAAATTATTCTGTAGTTCTCTATCCGTGTGTTCGCACAATGTCGTTATAAATAATAAATAAATATAGTATATTAATGGTTAATAAATGTACATAAAAAATATACCAATTAAATAGTCTTTACGTCAGATGTATATTTTAATAAAAAAATAAAGGAAATAATTTGATAGGCATCTATTAGTGCATTCATAAGCTCACACAATATCGTACTAAACAATAAGTAAACATATTATAATAATGATTATGAAATGTAAATAAACAAATTAAGTTGTCTCGGTTAATCAATATATATATATATATATATATATATATATATATATATATATATATATATATATATATATATATATATATATAGAAAAAATAAAAAAAATAATTAAATAGTCATTTACCCATGCCTTCACAGGTTGTACAATGTCCTTATAAATTGTAAATGAATATAGTATAGTGTCATTAAAAATATATACAATTTAAGTAGTCTCGACCGTCGAAAATATATATTGTAGTAAATAAATAATAAAATAATTATGGAATAATCTATCCGTAGGATCGACGGGTCGCATAATCGTTTTACTTGTACAAATAAATATAATATAGTGTTTGCTAAGAAATGTAAATAAAAGATATATACATTAAGAAGAACATATTTTAAATTATGATTATCATATAAATATTATGATTGAATAAATGATTAGTAGAAAGGTATGTAGATGGAGGCTAGAGAGCCATATAAAAATGAATGATAGTAAAACAAATTTAGAGGTATGATAAAAGGATGAAAACGTGTGATTGAAGTCGTTGCACACAAAACATGTAATGGGAATAATTGGCCAAAATGTACATGTTATTGGAGTAGTTGGACATGTCGGTTGTAGGAATGTTGGAAAATACTAGATTGGAGAATGCAAAGGTTGTGAGTTAAAATGGGTGGTTTTTATCTTATTATTGGTGTTTAGTATAAATTCATTGATTCATTATCCCAATAAAATACTTTTCTTGCATTCCATTACTCCTCCTCCCTCATTTTTTGTCCTTTATTTTCTCTGTATTTTTGCTTTCTCTCTAGCTCCACCTCTATGGTTCCACCACCTCATCTTATTAAGTTATTACTGTTAATACTTATACTATTATTTAATAATATTATAAATAATTATATATAAAAAAATAAAAATTAAATTACTCTTTCTGATTCAATGTATAAGAAATTATTTATTTTTCAATATATTGAATAATAAATATATTTAGTCTATATATAATTCATACACATCAATTATTAAATGTATCTAATAAAATTAAATCATCTCTTATAAATAAGAATGGAGAGAGTATAAAAGATTTTAATAATTTTTCACATAATAAATTAGTAACTAATAATTTTTTTATTAATCTTTTAAAATTTTATTAAATAAATGTTTAAAATAGATTTTCTTAGTATAAGACATTATAAATTAATTTATAATTGAAATAATAAATCTAAGAATTTTAAAATCAAAGAATTTATTATTAAAGTATTAAAAGTAAACTAAAATTAAAATTAAATGTGTGAAATTAAGCGATCTTAAATTTTATGTTACGGAGGTGTTATTAGAGATCATAATGGATCATGGATAATGGGGTTTAGTGGCGACAGTTTAGAGATGGAATTGTTAATGGAAATGGAATTGAGATTTAGAGAAATGAGTTATAGATCGGATTATAGGAAACCTTTCACTATGATTCAACACTCGGTATTTGGAGCTTACAAATATAACCATATTAGAAAGGCTATCAAAGAACTCATCTCTAGAAATGAGAGGGTTTCATTTATCCATACTAATAGAGAATGCAATCAATAGGCACATTTTATGCCAAAATATGATTCAACACTTATATGAGCTTACAAATATAACCATATTAGAAAGGCTATCAAAGAACTCATCTCTAGAAATGAGAGGGTTTCATTTATCCATACTAATAGAGAATGCAATCGATAGACACATTTTATGCCAAAATATGGAGCATGTAATGTATGTAACTGTTCAACTAAATGAAATTGATTCAAAATCACATGTGAACTTTTATTCATTATTTATTATTTTGTAACATCCACTTTTGTATAAATATCTTTTAAAATGTTAAAAATTATGGTTAATTTATATAATTCACATTAATCCATATTTGAAAATTTTAGATATTTGGTTTATTATAATGTAGGGTGAATAAATTTGAAGAACATGTCAATAATGTCCTTAAAAGAAATGATTGGAATTTTCTATAAAAATTGTTTTAAGTAGAGTGTCGTTAGATTCTCTAATTTGAAACTGTAATTGTTTTACTTACTCAACCTAAATATATTCTTTCAACCCATTTTAAATATTAATTATAAGAATGTGAAACTTTTATTTGACATCTTCTCTTTAATTATAAGAATGTCAATAATTGTTTTTACGTAATAATTAATCTCTAAGCCACAAAGAAAATCATTACATTTTCAAACAATTACATTTTAATTATTTTTAAATATTGTATATTTTCTTTTTGGTGAAAAAATATTAGATATTTTTAGTTCCAACATCTAAACTATCTAATAAATTCAAATTTAATCTAAATTAAATCTAAACCTAAGTTATGTTTATGACTATATAATAAATTCAAATTTAAAAAACCCTTAACATTTGTTTATATAACAGCCTGACTTATTTTATTGTGACAATTTATTGGAACAAAATTCAAGATTAACTCCACTCTCTCGTTTCTCATTTACAATATTGTATTTCATCATTAAAGTGTTCTCAGAGTCTCTGGTTTAATATGGTATGCTTTTGTATTCAACTAAAAAAATTTATTTATCATAAATAAATATCAACTATATTAATGTCAAACTTATTTGTCTTCAACTTTTCATTTCTCTTTTACTATTCTTCATTTCTCTTTCAGTAATTTATTTTAATTTACTTTTATAGTGTTAGAGTTTCCTATTTAAAATAACAAGTGTTTTAACCTATTAATCATAGGAATGTCAAATTTTATTTTACTTGTCTTATTCTTTTACTGCTAACCATAGATGAAATTACCAATTTTATTTTTGCTTGTTTTGAAAATTAAATTTATACAAATTGTAACATTTCCATTAAAACATGTTATTAGTGATGATACTTCTTCCATACAAATTTAAAATAATGATTAGTATGAATTTTGATATTAGAATTGACATTAACTTAACAAATCACCGAGTCACTTTACCTAAAATACCAAGATTTCTAATATATAACTTTCACACATGATAGATTTTAAATATTTTTAGTTAATTTAGAGAAATATTTTATATTTCACAAATTTGGTTTCTAATTTGTCAAAAATATAATTCTTAAAATTATTTTATATACATCAAGAACAAATTTGTTGATTACCACTCTAAATTTTTGTTTTTATTTTAATTAATTATGATAAAATTTATGTGTTGGTTCATTGGATGATTAAATTTAAAATCCATTATGATAAGGATTGTTTCAACTTAAGTTTTACTATATAACTACTAAGAGACTACTTTAATATTTTTATAAATTTTAAATAAATATTATATAGTTATGGATAGTAAATTTATATAAAAGATATATAAATTAATTATTTTAAACATGTCGGAAATGTATATTTTAGAAGAAAAAATAAAAGAAATTATTTTGTAGATATCTATCCGTGTGTTCGCACAATGTCGTTATAAATAATAAATAAATATAGTATATTAATGGTTAATAAATGTACATAAAAAATATACCAATTAAATAGTCTTTCGCGTCGAAATGTATATTTTAATAATAAAAATAAAGGAAATAATTTGATAGGCATCTATGAGTGCATTCAAGCTCACACAATATCGTACTAAACAATAAGTAAACATATTATAATAATGATTATGAAATGTAAATAAACAAATTAAGTTGTCTCGGTTAATCAATATATATATATATATATATATATATATATATATATATATATATATATATATATATATATATATATATATATATATAGTAGAAAAATAAAAGAAAATAATTAAATAGTCATTTACCCATGCCTTCACAGGTTGTACAATGTCCTTATAAATTGTAAATGAATATAGTATAGTGTCATTAAAAATATATACAATTTAAGTAGTCTCGATCGAAAATATATATTGTAGTAAATAAATAATAAAATAATTATGGAATAATCTATCCGTAGGATCGTCGGATACATAATCGTTTTACTTGTACAAATAAATATAATATAGTGTTTGCTAAGAAATGTAAATAAAAGATATATACATTAAGAAGAACATATTTTAAATTATGATTATCATATAAATATTATGATTGAATAAATGATTAGTAGAAAGGTATGTAGATGGAGGCTAGAGAGCCATATAAAAAAATGAATGATAGTAAAACAAATTTAGAGGTATGATAAAAGGATGACGTGTGATTGAAGTCGTTGCACACAAAACATGTAATGGGAATAATTGGCCAAAATGTACATGTTATTGGAGTAGTTGGACATGTCGGTTGTAGGAATGTTGGAAAATACTAGATTGGAGAATGCAAAGGTTGTGAGTTAAAATGGGTGGTTTTTATCTTATTATTGGTGTTTAGTATAAATTCATTGATTCATTATCCCAATAAAATACTTTTCTTGCATTCCATTACTCCTCCTCCCTCATTTTTTTGTCCTTTATTTTCTCTGTATTTTTTGCTTTCTCTCTAGCTCCACCTCTATGGTTCCACCACCTCATCTTATTAAGTTATTACTCGTTAATACTTATACTATTATTTAATAATATTATAAATAATTATATATAAAAAAAATTAAAAAATTAAAATTAAATTACTCTTTCTGATTCAATGTATAAGAAATTATTTATTTTTCAATATATTGAATAATAAATATATTTAGTCTATATATAATTCATACACATCAATTATTAAATGTATCTAATAAAATTAAATCATCTCTTATAAATAAGAATGGAGAGAGTATAAAAGATTTTAATAATTTTTTCACATAATAAATTAGTAACTAATAATTTTTTTATTAATATTTTAAAATTTTATTAAATAAATGTTTAACATAGATTTTCTTAGTATAAGACATTATAAATTAATTTATAATTGAAATAATAAATCTAAGAATTTTAAAATCAAAGAATTTATTATTAAAGTATTAAAAGTAAACTAAAATTAAAATTAAATGTGTGAAATTAAGCGATCTTAAATTTTATGTTACGGAGGTGTTATTAGAGATCATAATGGATCATGGATAACAGGGTTTAGTGGCGATTAGTTTTGACAGTTTAGAGATGGAATTGTTAATGGAAATGGAATTGATTTAGAGAAATGAGTTATAGATTGGATTATAGGAAACCTTTCACTATGATTCAACACTCGGTATTTGGAGCTTACAAATATAACCATATTAGAAAGGCTATCAAAGAACTCATCTCTAGAAATGAGAGGGTTTCATTTATCCATACTAATAGAGAATGCAATCAATAGGCAGATTTTATGCCAAAATATGATTCAACACTCGGTATATGGAGCTTACAAATATAATCATATTAGAAAGGCTATCAAAGAACTCATCTCTAGAAATGAGAGGGTTTCATTTATCCATACTAATAGAGAATGCAATCGATAGACACATTTTATGCCAAAATATGGAGCATGTAATGTATGTAACTATTCAACTAAATGAAATTGATTCAAAATCACATGTGAACTTTTAGTCATTATTTATTATTTTGTAACATCCACTTTTTGTATAAATATCTTTTAAAATGTTAAAAATTATGGTTAATTTATATAATTCACATTAATCCATATTTGAAAATTTTAGATATTTGATTTATTATAATGTAGGGGCGAATAAATTTGAAGAACATGTCAATAATGTCCTTAAAAGAAATGATTGGAATTTTCTATAAAAAAATTGTTTTAAGTAGAGTGTCGTTAGATTCTCTAATTTGAAACTGTAAATGTTTTACTTACTCAACCTAAATATATTCTTTCAACCCATTTTAAATATTAATTATAAGAATGTGAAACTTTTATTTGACATCTTCTCTTTAATTATAAGAATGTCAATAATTGTTTTACGTAATAATTAATCTCTAAGCCTAAAGAAAATCATTACATTTTCAAACAATTACATTTTAATTATTTTTAAATATTGTATATTTTCTTTTGGTGAAAAATATTAGATATTTTTAGTTCCAACATCTAAACTATCTAATAAATTCAAATTTAATCTAAATTAAATCTAAACCTAAGTTATGTTTATGACTATATAATAAATTCAAATTTAAAAAACCCTTAACATTTGTTTATATAACACTGACTTATTTTATTGTGACAATTTATTGGAACAAAATTCAAGATTAACTCCACTCTCTCGTTTCTCATTTACAATATTGTATTTCATCATTAAAGTGTTCTCAGAGTCTCTGGTTTAATATGATAAGTTTTTGTATTCAACTAAAGAAATTGTTAATGGATAACAGGGGTTTAGTGGCCGATTAGTTTTTGGACAGTTTAGAGATGGAATTGTTAATGGAAATGGAATTGATTTAGAGAAATGAGTTATAGATCGGATTATAGGAAACCTTTCACTATGATTCAATACTCGTATTTGGAGCTTACAAATATAACCATATTAGAAAGGCTATCAAAGAACTCATCTCTAGAAATGAGAGGGTTTCATTTATCCATACTAATAGATAATGCAATCAATAGGCAGATTTTTATGCCAAAATATGGAGCATAAAATGTATCTAATTGTTCAACTAAATGAAATTGATTCAAAATCACATATGAACTTTTATTCATGATTTGTTATTTTGTAACATCCACTTTTTGTATAAATATCTTTTAAAAATTTAAAATTTATGGTTAAATTATATAATTCACATTTATCCATATTTGAAAATTTTAAATATTTGGTTTATTATAATGTGGGGCGAATAAATTTGAAGAAAATGTCAATAATGTCCTTAAAAGAATGAAAGGATTGGAATTTTGTATTAACCTATATGTGACTACAAAGATTAACTCCTCCATTTGTGTATTTTATAATTAGAATGTGACTACAAAGATTAACTCCTCCATTTGTGTATTTTCTATCTGTCTAGAAATTGATTTCATAAATGTTTAACTTTAAAATTTGTAATATTTTGGGGTGTTTGAAAAGTTTTTTGAAAACTCTATTTTAGTTTTAAAAAATTTAAAAATTTAAAAATTGTTTTAATACAATATTTTACAAATGTGTTTTAAATTTTTTACCGGCTTTTAGTTTTTAAAAATAAATAACTGAAATAGCTATATTATATTTTAATTTTTACTTTTCAATTTTAAAAAACTAAAAACAACAACTATTTCAAATAGACGCTTAGTATTTTATTGAAAAGTAAGAAATAACACCCGTTACAACTTTGATTTTAAAAGATAAATATGGTCGATATTTATCATGTATTTTATATCTATTTCTTTTTTTTTCTCGTATACATACAAAAATATAACACTTACGAGAACAAACTTATACCAGAATTTCTATCTCACTAACCAACAAAATATACTATCGTGAAGTAGGAAACTACTACTCGTAACCACCAACGCATGATTAATCGATCTTTTAAGTGTCCAATTCTTTTGAAATATTCTAAATATTTTTATTATTTAGATAAGATGATTATGTGTTTTATAACCTATAATATAACATTACATTTAAATAACAAATATAGTTGATATCTATTATATTTTTTACTATGAATACAAATTAAAAGCACTCATCAATACTTTTATTCAACTTTTTATTTATTTAAATATTACTCTTATGTTTAGATCATATATAACATTCATTATAAGAAAAGTGTGTTTAGTCAAGGATTAAACCTATAATAAAGTAAGAAAAAAAACTTAAGAAAAATAATTTGTGAGAGAACATACTCCTAACTAAATAGATTATCGCAGAGAAAACTGATCTACTTTCTCTTCATGTATTTAATATGATTTTTAAATGACAATAAGTGTTATATATGTTATAATTACAAAGTGACTACAAATATCTTAGTATTTTACTTAAAAGTAAGAAATTATACCAGTTACAACTTCGATTTTAGAAGATAAATATGGTCGATATTTATGTTGTGTTTTATAATTTTCTTTTGTTATAGAATATGCATCAACTATTTACACATCAATACATGATGGTGATTGTATTTGCATAATCTTTTTTCTTTTTCTTAGATACATACAAAAATATAACATTTATTAGTGTGTTTGATTTATTAAAACAAATTAAGAACCAGAAATACCAGTTTTTTGTACTATGATGTCAAAATTGATCATGATACTGGACAAAAAATTATGATAAGAGACGGGACAAAATCATAAATTTTTGTCCCTCCGTAAACCATCGGATAACTTTTTATCCCAAACATAAATTATCAAAATATCATGTTTGTTCTCTTTTCTAATTTTTAGTATTTTAATTCATAAAAATAATATTAATATTGTATATATCAATAAATAATAATATCATCAAAATTATATTATTTTGGTTCGATTCACCGACATATCTAGAAAAAAAGTCTCTATTTATCATTTTTCTTCTATTCTTATTATTTAATATTTTTTATTTATAAATATTATTATTTTATATATAAATAAAAAATTATATTATTTTGTCTGCTCTATTTAAAGATAGTAAAAAAACTATTTCTTCTTTTTTTCCTCCTTATTATCTAATATGATTCATAAATATTATATTTTATATACTAATAAATAATATTATATTAAAATTATATTATTTTATCTGATATATTAACATATTAAGTAAAATCAAGAAAAATATTATCTAATACATTAACTATCAAACACAGTACAATATAAAAAAATATTTTATAATATTCTGTAGTGTCTAATATTATTATGTGTAATACTTCTTATATTGCAAATTAAACGAAGAACAAACTAATATTCAGAATTTCTATCTCTTTAACTATTAAAATATACTATACTATCATGAAGTAGTAAACTCCTTGTCTTAACCACCAACACATGATTAATCATAATTATTATCCAACTCTTCACACCATAAAAATCTTAGATAAGCAAAGTTTCTGTTACACTTGTTTCAATCTCTCTCTACAAATATATGATCATAAAACAATAAATTATTAACGGTGTTTCACACATATATACACTAAAGAAATAAACACATTAAGAATTTGGTTAATTGTCCGACCATACTCTAATACCACTAATGTAACACTCTCTAAACTTTGCACATAATATATAGCATAATCAGCGCCACATATATCTCAAGAGGGTGTCACATGTATTTCAAAACAAAAACACAAAACAAAAATACACGGGTCATATTCATAACATGCTTTAAAATCATGTTTCATATATTGACAACATTTGACAACATATGCATAACACAACGGAATAATTCTCTATTCAAAATAGTAATAAATAATTGAAATCTCATCCTGACAATCATATAATAAAATATCAAGCACTAAGATCAACCATCACATAATATCGAATACAAATTAATATTTAGAGAGTATAACAATTTCTCTAAAAAAATAACATAAGTATAACAAATATACCATAAATCCAAACGTTACCAGCATGGAAACTACTTAATAAAGAATTAATATTCTTTAACCAATCCTTGCCAGAAGCACTACTACCTGAGCTATGTTGTATTTGTATGGTCCCAACTATAAATTTAACTTATTTTATATTTTTTTTACTAAAAATAAACGATATTCATTTATTCAAATCGATAGAGTACACGATTTCAATACAAATTTAAAATATCCAAAAACAAAAAAGGATGAATCTGCAAACAACCTCACGACATCCATATTAATAGCATAAAATTAAAAATTATTAAGCCTACAAATATGAGTGTATTAAAATGTTCGAAATATTCATGCCTCCATATTTGTAGCGTTAATGGAACTATAGTCATTGATTGGATATGCACTAGATCGAAATTAATTTTTCTATCTGAAACAAATGAACACTGTACAAAGACAGAAAAGTGTGTTTAGTCAAGGATTAAACCTATAATAAAGTAAAAAAAAAACTTAAGAAATTTTTTTGGTGAGAGAACATACTCCTAACTAAATAGATTCTGACAAATGATTTGTAGGCTCTGTCACCTAACTATTTAGCTTGGGCTTTCTTCTCATGAAATGTCGTCATTAAATTTTCTCATGGATCAGTATGTAGAAGGAGTGAGTCAGTATTTAATTTGGGATTTTGCCCATGACAAATTATAAGACCTTTTATGAGGTTTTGAGTTAGCTTGAGATTTAACTTCAAACAAATTGCTAGTGGTTTTTTCTTTTCGAATTACCATAACTATGATTTTCAATATTATATAAAAAATATTATAATTATATTATTATAATATAGTTATATTTAAAAATTATATTTTAATTTTTTAAAATATTAATCACTTATTCTAAATATATATTTACACATATAAATATATATATATATATATATATATATATATATATATATATATATATATATATATAATTAAAAATGACTACTTAGCCATTTTCAACTAAACTTACCCATATTTATTTATTCATTTGAACAACTAACATAACCACCATGTAAGTATTAAAGTGTGTTGTGACCTAATAGAATAACTCTATCGGTCACCATTTCTCATTAAGTCCTAATTTGGTTTCTTTTTATATATTCGATACAAAAATTATCTTGTATTTTTTAATAGAGAATAGTATATTATGAAAGAAGATTCATATTTAACGATGGAGAATTAGACCAAAATTAGCTCAAAATATTTAAATTGAAATTAATAAATTTAAGATCGAAGTTGTGCGACCTAAAGATGCTAAAAAATCTTCATCTTTGTTACTATCTTTCAAAATATGTATAATTGTGACATGTTCAAAATAATCTCGAGTTAGAAACGCGGTCAAGAAATCAGTTAAAATTAATAGAAAAAGGGATAATATTTATTACAATCATAGAGTTTGATTCCATTCACGTATGCTTCCTATGAGATAACATTGTAATCATATAAATTAACTATAAATTATTGTTTATTTTAAATAAGACATTTCATGAACAAATCTTCAAATATTAAACCGATAAAAGAAGAATAAAAATAATATTCAAAGAGAAATATATCTATACCATTTGAAAAATTCTTTTAACATGAATTGGAGGGAAAAATATATAACTTAACCAAGATAATTAAGCTTTATAAAAAAAAACTTAAAATAAATATAATAATTTGTTTTACTAGAAAAGAATGAAAAAAATTAAGTCCATAACAAATAACTACACACCATTTCTTAAGAAAGAAAATATTATTGCAGTACTTTCCAAGATTTATAAGATAACATTAAACCTACGTAAGAAAAAGTTAATTCTTAAATTAAACAGAAAAGTTAAACCTAAATCTCTAAATAAAAGACTTACATCCACACAAAAGAAAAGTGTTGATACATAAATTTAGTTAATTTCTTAATCCACCTCATATTATTCTTAGTCATTCTGCGAAATTTTTAAAATGTCCCTCAAATTATACGATTGGAGGAGTTAATATTTGTAGTCACCTTCTAATTATATATATATATATATATATATATATATATATATATATATATATATATATATATATATATATATATATATATATATATATATATTGTGACTACCCTCCATTTGTATTTTCTATCTGTCTAGAAATTGATTTTATTAAAGTTTAACTTTAAAGTTTGTAACCAAGATAATTAAAAACTTGTTTGAATACAATATTTTACAAATGTGTTTTAAAAGCTTTTTATCGGCTTTTAATTTTTAAAAGTAAAAATTGAAATAGCTATATTATATTTTAATTTTTAGTTTTCAATTTTAAAAAACTAAAAACAGGAACTATTAATAGACGCTTAGTATTTTACTGAAAAGTAAAAAATTACACCCGCTACCACTTTGATTTTAAAAGATTAATATGGTCGATATTTATCATGTATTTTATATCTATTTCTTTTTTTCCTTTTCTCCTATACATACAAAATATAACACATACGAGAACAAACTTATATCCAAAATTTCTATCTCACTAACCAATAAAATATACTATCGTGTAGTAGGAAATTACTACTCTTAACCACCAACACATGATTAATCGGTCTTTTAAGTGTCCAATTCTTTTAAAATACTCTAAATATTTTTATTATTTACATAAGATGATTATGTGTTTTATAACCTATAATATAACATTACATTTAAATAACAAATATAGTTGATATATATTAATTTTTTTTACTATGAATACAAATTAAAAGCACTCATCAATACTTTTATTCAACTTTTTATTTAGTTAAATATTACTCTTATATTTAGATCATATATAACATTCATTATAAGAAAAGTGTGTTTAGTCAGGGATTAAACCTATATTAAAGTAAAAAAAAACTTAAGAAATTTTTTTGTGAGAGAACATACGCCTAACTAAATAGATTATTGCCAAGAAAACCGATCTACTTTCTCTTCATGTATTTAATATGATTTTTAAATGACAATACGTGTTATATATGTTATAATTACAAAGTGGCTGCAAATATCTTAGTATTTTACTTAAAAGTATGAAATTATACCAGTTACAACTTCGAGTTTAGAAGATAAATATGGTCGATATTTATTATGTGTTTTATAATTTTCTTTTGTTATAGAATATGAATCAACTATTTATACTTCAATACATGATGGTGATTGTATTTTGCATAATCTATTTTCTATTTCTTTTTTCTTTTTCTTAGATACATACAAAAATGTAACATTTATTAGTGTGTTTGATTTATTATAAAAATTAAGAACCAGATATACCAATTTTTTTGTACTATGATGTCAACATTGATCATGATACTGGACAAAAAATTATGATAAGAGACGGGACAAAATCATAGATTTTTGTCCCTCGGTAAACCATCGGATAACTTTTTATCCCAAACATAAATTATCAAAATATCATGTTTACTCTCTTTTCTAATTTTTAGTATTTTAATTCATAAAAATAATATTAATATTGTATATATCAATAAATAATAATATCATCAAAATTATATTATTTTGGTTCGATTCACCGACATATCTAAAAAAAAGTCTATATTTATAATTTTTCTTCTCTTCTTATTATTTAATATTTTTATTTATAAATATTATTATTTTATATATAAATAAAAATTATATTATTTTGTCTGCTCTATATAAAGATAGTAAAAACTATTTCTTTTTTGTTCCTCCTTATTATCTAATATGATTCATAAATATTATATTTTTATACTAATAAATAATATTATATTAAAAGTTATATTATTTTATCTGATATATTAACATATTAAGTAAAATCAAGAAAAATATTATCTAATACATTAACTATCAAACACAATACTATATAAAAAATTATTTTATAATATTTTGTAGTGTCTAATATTATTATGTGTAATACTTCTTATTTTGCAAATTAAACAAAGAACAAACTAATATTCAAAATTTCTAGCTCTTAAACTATTAAAATATACTATACTATCATGAAGTAGTAAACTACTTGCCTTAACCACCAACACATGATTAATCATAATTATTATCCAACTCTTCACACCATAAAAATCTCAGATAAGCAAAGTTCACTATGTCAAAAATGACCTATCAAAGCGTTTTTTTTGGGCTTTAAAAGCGTTTTCATAGGGTTTCTACTGAAAAATCAAAAATTTAAATAATTTTTAAACCTGCATTTTTTTGCAGCATTATTTCATAAACCTGTAATTCATAAACTGGTAATTTACAATCTTATATACAAATACCATTATATACCATTGTTATCCAAATACCAAATTTAAATATTATATACAAAACCATTTTATACCATTCATATCCAAAATATATATACACCATTGTAATTCAATTAACATATTTTTAAAGTACCAAAATCAACCCTAACAAAATCAGCTATATAATACTAAGTAAATCAGTCTTAATGTACATATATATTCAAAGTTCTGATCCTGCAAGATATGAACATAATAACACGGTCAGTATTGTATACACAAAACAATGTATTCATAGCCATTTTCACACAATAATGTATTCATACCTTATAAGATTCTTTGCTCAATAATATATTGACACAACTCCTCTTTGAGTTCTTCCAATTGAAGTTTCGTGTAACATGCACACTTGTATTCATCAAAATACTACATGACAAAACAAAAAATATGCATGATTTAGTTAAAAGTAATAAATTGTATGAAATATCCGGTAAATAATAAAACAAAGTATAAATCCATACCGTGATTGGAATCTCTATTTCATTCATTTGAATGATTTCTTTGATAAACTTCAAAACGAAGTATCCGCAATCTATGTCATTTTGTTGTTGAGGACACTACATAGAAAATAAAATAAGAATATATAGATGTATTGTTTTATCAAGTAGCATAAATATTATAAGCAAAATTATGGAAATTAATATACCTGTAATTTGATCCAATTAATGTTGTTTGATTTAGACCGTGGTACCCGTGCTTCCCTTTGACATCGGAATACTTGTATTGAACTAACAAAATTAAAATATTTATTTAGAACAATGACATAGAAATAGTTAAATATATAAACACAAACGAATATTTAGAATAATGTCACTTACGTATCAATCATTAGCTTCATATCCGGATAATTTGTCCAATCACCGTCAACCGAATTCAGATAATAGACCACTTCTTTTATGGGATCGATAACAAGCAACAACTAGTGACATCTATAAATTAAAGCAACAATTTAGATGTAAATGTTAAAGTAAAAAATACAAATATTAAAATGAACTTAGAATGAAAATCTAACCCTGAGTTATACGACAAAAGATACAAGCTTTCACGCGGTTGCCATGAATCTATCGACCAAGTGCTCTCTTACTGACTCCGGTTCCCTAGCAATTGTCGCTCCGCTGACACGGGAGGAAGACACGAAATGGAATCTATTTGACAATTGATTCCCGCGCATCAATTTATCAAATAACATCCTTAAATAAAAACATAATTAATATTAGACTATTTCAATTAAATGTTTAAAACAATGTTCAACCAATTAAATAATATATTGATCGGGTTACCGAATGTACAAGTGCATAACACTGACGCCTAATTCTCCATGAAGAAAGATTTGTTCCATGTCCTCTTGTCCAATTGTTTCGGTACAAGGAAAACCAAACACACATGCATCCATATCCATTTGATGAATACAACCATTCATCAAATCTGATGTGCCCACTAGTGTTTCAAGACACTGCCGAAATTTAGGCACAAATTTTCGGACAGGAACCCTTTTCTTAAGTGGTACCCTACCAAGTTTCTGGCTCACCTGTTGTGACCCTTGAAAAGGTGCCTAAAAATCATATAGACTTATGTAAGATATAAAGTTATGTAGTTTTTTTATTCTGATCATATAATTAACACTTTAAACGTACCTCTCTTTGCGATGCAACAGACTCGCCGTGCTGTAAAATCCATTTATCCTTAGATGCGGGTTTTGTAGGAGTCTAAAATTACCAAGTAAAAAATTGAGGTCAGAACTGTCAGTTGAATACTTAAAGATTCATAATGGTTTTCAACATACTAGATCATCTATGAAGATGAGGTCTGATGGCCATGCCACAAAAGATCCTACTACATCTCGCAGCAATGTGGTCTCCGCAACAATGTCAGGTACCGGTAGAAACGCATTCAGATCTAAAACAAAATCAACCGATACCTTCATGTGTCCATCCGGGAGAGGTCTATGGTGAAGTAAATCTCCCAAGGTGTTGTGCACTTTTCCCTTGCCAACTACCCGATAAGTCGGTGACGATAGGTATAGCTGACAACATGATATGCCCTAAACCAATAATAACCGTTAGACTTCCTTTATAAATTACAATTAAACTTTCTCTAATGGATTATCATCTTAATTACCTCAGGAAATTTATGTTGACAGTTGATACTAGCCTTGTCACTAGTTTCTTTCAGCTGTGAACTGCTCTTTTCCGCCATATATCTCTCTTTATCCTTCAGGTTCACGACTTGTTCTTGTAAATCCTGCAATGTTTGCATCACTTCTGCATTGTTAGGATTTTTTTTCTTGGATTCTTATACAAAAAGGTTGGAGTCACACCATGACCTTTACCCCTCACCCGTCCCGGATACTCAGCAACATTTAGTGCTCGACTGAGTATGCTCTTGATATTCTGTCATCACTGTGGATACCGATTGCGATATAGTCTCACGTAATTGATTTACATATCAAAATTAGAGACACAATGTTAATTATATATTAATAAACATTTAATATAATTTAATTAAAGACACAATGTTATACTTACACACTCATCATAAACATGTTGCGGATCGGGATTGACAACTCGATCTTTGCCAACACGAGCTTCCTTCCACAACACATGCGGGTAGTGATGTTTCGTCACTTTGCATCTCTTCCAACTACAAATTGTTACAAATAATAAAATCATCAATTATAACATATTGAGAGAATTAATAAGATTGTATAATTGATATTTACTTACAATTGTTTCTATAAGCGTGCATATCCCAAACGCCTTTTTATATGGATATGCAAGTTTTGGCGCTCTCGCGATTTTGAATAGTACTTTTATCATCTTGTTCTTTGGTATAAAATGTGTATCCATTAATTCGTATGCGCTATAAGAAAACACAACCAAACTTGGACCATATGCTAAACATCTCAACCTTTACATTCGGGGGATCTGAACGATACTTTGAATAAATATGTTCCTTAAACCATGGTATGAAACTTAGATTGTGCTCTCGTAAAATCCAATTCTCATTTCTATTTGAATTTAAACCTCGAAGAACACCCTTGTGCATTTCAACATACGGCTCAACCTCAATCTCATTGTGCAGAACATACAAATGCACTTGATCCCGTTCGACCCTTGATACTGTCACAACTTTATTTCCAATTAGCTTCTTACCTTCTTATTTTTAAACAATGTGAGATTTGGGGAGCCCAATTGATTGAACATTTGACAAGTATTCAGTACAAAACTCAACCGCTTCTTCAACAATGTATGGTTCGCAACAACCCTCCGTCGACTTCGGTTTTACATACCCTTTTAATATTTTCATATAACATTCAGGGTACATCCATCTCATATAAGTGGTGCACAATTGTGTCTCTTTCACAAGATGAACGACAAGATGAACCATTATGTCAAAAACGAGGGAGGAAAATACATTTCAAGCTCACACAAAGTAACAAATATTTCTTTTTGCAATGTTGGTAAGATCTCAGGATCGATCACCTTACTGCAAATTGACTTGAAGAAAAAACACAATTTAGTTATTACGCTTCTTAATTTTTCTGGCAGAATAGAACGTATACCTATCGATAGAAAATGTTCCATTATAACATGGAAATCATGCGTCTTTAAACTCTTTAACTTGAGGTCTTTCATAGACAAAAGTCTTCTAATATCTGATGAGTAGCCTTCAGGAACTTTAACTTCACTCAGAAACTTACACAATATTTTTTCTCCTTTCTAGATAGAGTGTAAACAACAGGTGGTAGATATGTCCGTCTTCCTTTCTTCACGGGTCCCAATTCAGTTCTTATTCCCATCTCTACCATGTCCTCCCTTGCTTTAAGGCCATCCTTAGTCTTCCCTTTTATATTGAGTAATGTGTCAATAACACTGTCAAATACATTTTTTTCAATATGCATCCACTATAAGAAATATGGTCCCCAGCGACATATATTAGCGACGTGGTTATCACGTGAGTAAAAAATGTAGTTGCGACGTGATAACCACGTCACAAAATATTTTAATAATAAAAAAATAAGCCAAAAGGAAGTCAGAGATTGTTTTTTTTTTAAAAAGCTGCGACGTGGTAGACGCGTCACTACACAATAGAAAAAATTAATTTAAATAAAGTCTGACACGTTTAGTTGGAGGGAGTTTAAATTTTTTTTTTAAATTTGGTAGTGACGTGATAACCACGTCGCTACTTTTAAGGGGGAAAATAATACTGAGTTTGAGTTGATTGATGACAGGGTGGCAGAGTGAGCAATTAAAGTTTATTGTCGTTGAGTGTGTAGCGACGTGAGTCTCACGTGGCAATGTTGCGACGTGACAGTCACGTCGCTACTTGTAGTTTAAATTTCCAAAACATAAGTCACCCGTTACATCCATTTGCTTTGTATTTTCTCTTCATCTTCTTCCTTTGCCTTTGCCTTTCCATAACTCACCCTTTTCTCTTCTCTGCGTGTTTCTACATCTTCAATCCCAGAAATTCCCAAATCAAATTTCTTCCATCCCAAATCATTGAAGAAGAACATATAAGGTAATTATATGTTGGTAAATTTTAATTTTACTTATTCAGTATTTATTTTAGTGGTAAAAAATTTAATAAAATTTGTTTTGTTTAAGTTTAGAGAATTTTGAAGAAGAACACCAAGGAAGAGCTATACAAGAAGAAGAAAATTAAGTGAAGAATATAGAGGTATTTATGCTTTTTTTTAAATATTTTATATGTATTATAGGTTAATATTAATTTTTTTTATATGCATTTTAGTTTTAGGTTAGTACTATTATAGATTAATGTTTAAAATAAATTAAAAATTAAAATTTTTTATATGTTAATATACTATTAAACAGAAATATTATTGTTATATACATATAGGTTATTTGTTAACCAAAATAAAATAATATATATATATATATATATATATATATATATATATATATATATATATATATATATATATGAAAAAAATTCATGATAACTAAAGATTTAACATATCTATACATGCATAAGGTACATTAAAATATGAAAATATTTATTTTAAAAAAGTAAGCGAAAAAATTAGATGAGAAAATAGAAAGAAAGATAGTGGAAGGGGAAAATATGGCTATGCAATAATTTAATTATATATTATAAATTAAAAATTAAATAATAAAATGAATATTAAAAATTATGAAATCATTGATATTTTGTAATGACTTTCTTTACCGTGGCTTAGAGATTAATTATTACATATGGTTAATGTAAATTTATTTATATATGAGATGTATTACGATTATTTGTAAATATTATTTTTTAAATAAATAAAATTAAAATTAATGGTGAATAGAATGTAATAGTCATGGTTAAGTGAAGGTGTGAAATTTCTTTACATTCATTAGTGTATATTAATTAAATTACCTAAAAAATAAGATTTCTTAACATATTTAAAACTTATTTTATATATATATATATATTATTTATTTTAAAAAATATAATATATTTTTATAATATTTCAGTGTAAGAAATATCGTAAGAATAACATTTTTCAATGTTAACTTTATTATAAGTGTGAAAAATTGAAACTCTTGAATACTACTTTTTAATATTAATATGAATATAGTTGTAAGCTTGAGAGAGCAATCAAAGAGGAGAGTTTCGTCCATTCTAACATATAACTCTCATCCAAGTAAACAAAATTTAGAATGTGTAAATCTATTAGAATTAAAGAGAAGAAGTCAAATAAAAGTTTCACATTCTTATGATTAATATTTAAAATGGGATGAAAGAATATATTTAGGTTGAATAAGTTAAAACAATTACAGTTTCAAATTGGAGACTCAACGACACTCTACCTAAAACAATTACATTATTCCTTTCTTTTAAGGACATTATTGACATGATCTTTATATTTATTCACCCCTACATTATAATAAACCATATATCTAAAATTTTCAAATATGGATTAATGTGAATTATATAAATTAACCATAAATTTTAACATTTTAAATGATATTTATACAAAAAGTGGATGTTACAAAATAACAAATCATGAATAAAAATTCACATGTGATTTTGAATCAATTTCATTTAGTTGAACAATTACATACATTTCATGCTCCATATTTTGCCATAAAATCTGCCTATTGATTGCATTCTCTATTAGTATGGATAAATGAAACCCTATCATTTCTAGAGATGAGTTCTTTGATAGCCTTTCTAATGTGGTTATATTTGTAAGCTCCAAATACCGAGTGTTGAATCATATTTTGCCATACAATCTGCCTATTGATTGCATTCTCTATTAGTATGGATAAATGAAACCCTCTCATTTCTAGAGATGAGTTCTTTGATAGCCTTTCTAATATGGTTATATTTGTAAGCTCCAAATACCGAGTGTTGAATCATAATGAAAGGTTTCCTATAATCTAACTTATAACTCATATCCCTAAATCCTAAATTTCAAATCCATTAACAATTCAATCTCTAAACTGTCCGGTAAAACTAACCGACCACTAAACCCCTGTTATCCAAGATCCATTATGATCTCTAATAAAACCTTCGTAACATAAAATATAAGATCGGTTAATTTCACACATTTTATTTTAATTTAAGTTTACTTTTAATAATTTAATAATAAATTATATGATTTTAAAATTCTTAGATTTATTATTTCAATTATAAATTAATTTATAATGTCTTAAACGTAGAAAATCTATTTTAAACATTTAATTAATAAAATTTTAAAAAACTATTAAAAAATTATTTGTTACTAATTTATTATGTGAAAAAAAATTTAAAATCTTTTATACTCTCTCCGTTCTTATTTATAAGAGATGATTTAATTTTATTAGATATATTAAATAATTGATGTATTTGAATTATATATAGACTAAATATATTTATTATTCAATATATTTAAAAATAATAATAATTTCGTATACATAGAATCAGAAGGAGTAATTTAATTTGAATTTTTTAATTTTCTTTATATATAATCATTTATAAAATTATTAAATAATAGTATAAGTATTAACGAGTAATAACTTAATAAGATGAGGTGGTGGAACCATAGAGGTGGAGCTAGAGAGAAAGCAAAGAATAGAGAAAATAAAGGACAAAAAATGAGGTAGGAGGAGTAATGGAATGCATGAAAAATATTTTATTGGGATAATGAATCAATGAATTTATACTAAACATCAATAATAAGATAAAAACCACCCATTTTAACTCACAACCTTTGCATTCTCCCATCTAGTATTTTCCAACATTCCTACTACCGACATGTCCAACTACTCCAATAACATGTACATTTTGGCCAATTATTCCCATTACATGTTTTGTGTGCGACTTCAATCACATATTTTGTGTGCTTTTTTTAAAAAATAAAAATACTTTATTAATTCAAAAAAGTTCAATAAGTACAAGCGATCCCAATCGGATCCAGCAACTAAGTAGACAATCACAAGACAACCAATGACAGGAGAGCAAATATTACCAATTTCAACCCTCCATCATAAGAATAGCTATGAAATTCCTAAGTTTTTTTTACTATTCCACCCCTATACACCAAAGTATCAATTATTTTCTTTCCTATCTTTGAGGTATCAACAAATTCGCCAAACTTTTGTTATTTCTCATCATCCATAGTTCGAGTTTGAGCATGACCATTTAGAGAATAGTCGTAGTACCCTTTCCTTTCGTTTTCGAATCACCACTTTATTTTGTTGTGCCATCCGCCAGAACATGGTGAATTTGAATCCATTCCAAACTTCCATCCATATCTTCCTCGTAGTTTCGCATTCGAAAAATAAGTGATTCATTGTCTCGTCATTCGAGCAGAAACAACTGATTTTTCGATCAATCATACCATATTTCAATAATCTATCCTTGGTTGCTTCCCTTTCATGGCATGCTAGCCAAAAAAATGAAGTTGGCCGAGGTCTAGCGTTATTACCATACATCAAGTTCGCCATCTACTTTTGACCATAATTTTGTAATGTATCGTACAAAGTTCCCACATTAATATCATCGCCCTTCATAATTCCTTCCATATTTACCACTTGTTTAAAAACTTCTCTTTGCTGTAGTAGGCTTTTAATATCCAAGAATCACTACTTTTGCTTTTTATAACCATCAGATCATTATTCTTGATATAATATGCATGTATCCATCTCGCCCATAATGAGTCCTTTTTTCCACTAAGATTCCACAACATTTTCATCAAGTGAGTTTTATTCCACACACTGATGTCAATTATGTTCAAACCTCCATGAGATCTAGGCCTACAGATCTGCTTCCATGCTACCGGTGATTTCCGGCTACCTTCAAACCCACCTGTCCAAAGGAAATTTCGGCATATTGTCTCAATTTTCTTGATGACACACTTTGGAAAAGGAAAACAATTGAGCCAATAGTTAGCAATAGCAAACATAATACTATTGATAAGCTGTAACCTCCCAGTGTAAGTTAGCAACCGAGCTGTCCATAGTTTAATCTTATTAACAATTTTGTCTATCAATGGCGAATAATGATGGGTAGACAATTTTTTACCTGTCACCGGAACTCCTAGGTATTTAAAGGGCAGTTTGCCTTCCTGGAACCCTGAAGCTTTAAGAATATCCTTCTTGGTTATCATATCAATTCCTGCGCAGTATATCCGACATTTCTGAGGATTCACCACTAACCCTGTTGCCTTCGAGAAATCCTCGTAGGCCATCATCATCATTTCAACTGATACTTTATCTCCTCTTGAGAACATCAACAAATCATCCGCAAAACACAAGTTTGTGATTTTCGGTTTCGCATTTGGTGATAATTGAAATTGGAATTTTTCTGCATCTTACACAAGTATCTGTTTAGGCATTCCATGACAATACCAAAAATCATAGGGGATATGGGGTCACCTTGTCTAAGGCCCCACTTTGCTTCCAAGATCTCAGTGTGGCGGCCATTAACATTGAACCTATATGAAACTGTCGTGACCGCTGTCATGATCCATTGTACAAACCGGTGGGGACATCCAACCTCCCTCAATATCGTTTCGAGCATGTTCCAATCTACCGTATCATAAGCTTTTTGAATATCTATTTGCAGTAAGCATCTCGGAGAAATTCCCTTTCGCTCATAGCCTTTGATAAGCTCGTATGTAAGCAAAATGTGATTATGTATTTTCTGTCCTTTAACAAACGCAACTTGATTATCACCAATAATTGTCCCTAATACCTTGCTTAACCGATTGGCTAAAATCTTGGAAATAATTTTGTATAAGGTACTACAACAAGCGATCGGTCTATAATCCTTAATCTCCTTCGCACCATTATGTTTAGGTAGCAGAGTTACAATAGAGCAATTAACAGCCTTATATATTCGATTACTGTTGAAAAACTCATATATTGCTACCCTCACATCTTTTCCAATAATCTTCCAGGCTTTCTTGAAAAAATAAGCCCCAAAGCCGTCTAGCCCCGGTGCTTTATCATTACCAATATCATTTAAAGCTGTCAGTATTTCATCCTCAGTGACCGTGTCAATTAGCATCTCCCGCTGGGTCGAAGTAAGCTGTCCACCTTCACGCATCGCCTGAATATTCACACCCTCCAGATTTTTTGATTTACTACTGCCCATCAGATTTCTGTAGAACTCCAGAACCTCAGATTCGATAGTTTTCTGGTCAGTGGCAAAAAGTACCATCCATCCTTTGGACCTTCTTCATACCATTGGCTTGTTGTCTCATCTTTATAGACACATGAAAATATTTGTTGTTTTTGTCACTCAACCGCAGCCAATTGATCTTTGATCTCTGTCTTAAAATGCTACCTTCCATTTCCTGCCACTAAATAAGGTCTGCAGCATAGCTCATTGTCCTCTGAATTTTCTCTGCATTCATTCTATTAGTCTGTAAATCCTGCTGAGCATTGGTAAGATTAGCTCTAGCCTGTGTGATCTTCCTGTCAATATCAGATAACGGTCTACTTAATTTGCGAATATGAGGTTGCAGTCTTTGAAGTTTCTTCCAAACAACGTACATAGGCTTTCCTTCCGTCGGTATGCTCCAGCTTTTCCTAACAATGTCTTGGAACTCATTTAAGTTAGCACTACAGTTAAAAAATTTAAAGCATCTATTAGGTTTCTGTGGTTCAACAGGTTCTTTCAGCATAAGCATGGCATGGTCTGAAATGTTGGGATTCATATTTTTCAGTGTGGCATTTCCATTCTTCTGCATCCAGGCAACATTACTTAACGCACGATCGATGTGAGAGTAAATGGCATTGTCTCCTTGTTTGTTCGACCATGTAAAGTAATCCCCCTCACTCTCTATTTTCATATAGCTCTGTGTTACTCATCATACTAACCAGATCAATATATTCACTTTCAACAATCTTATTTCCTCCAATTCTGTCTTCCATCTTTATAACATTATTGAAGTCTCCAATAAGAAGCCAAGGGCCAGTTTGTTGTGCGTAGATTCTCTCAATATCCTGCCACAGTTCCTTCCTACAATTCAGTTGATTATGCGCATAAATACCCGTAAACCAGAACAAGAAATCTCCATTTGTATCATGAACTTTACAGTGTATCATCTGTTCCGTACTTTTCAAATATTCCACGTGTCTTCTGCTATCATCCTAGTATATCCATATGCGTCCATTAAGATGGTTTGCATAGTTATCTATGTATTTACCTCGCAAGTTCATTTTCCTCCTGATACGGTTTGCCTTTTGGATTTTTACTTTTGTCTTGACAAGAACAATAATTGCAGGGTTCAGATTACGGAGACGGGAGTTGATCTCTGATAAGTGTCAAAATGTAGTTATTTTGTATATACATTTTGTGGCACTTATCCGTTCTTTTGTTGATATTCTTCGAATAAATTCCCCGCTTTTAGTATATTTGTGTACATAATAGAATAATTGAGTTTTTGTGTAAATATTGTATCATTTGATAGTTTTTCATCTCTTTTATAGGTATTCATTCATAATTGGAGCATTGAGTAATAAAGGCCAAAGGCTAAGCTTCAAGAATGCGATTTTGCACAATACGTCATCGAATAAAGCTCAAATTCAACACAATAAAAATCATAAATTTGGTTGATATTTCTTCATGGTTGGATAGAGCATTGAATAAGCTTTCAACGCTCAAACCGGGCTCAATTCGAGTTACGGTTCTCAAGATCTGCAAAATAAAATCTGAAAATAGCGGACCCTTGAGCGCAAACTTCGTAATTCTTTAAAGGGCTCAAAACACATTTTAGGTTATGGGTTGGGTATTTTGAGTCCCAACACCATCACCTTCATATTTTTGATAGATTTGCTTGGAAAACAACATTGAGCTTGCATTTTGATGATCCGAGTCGAATCCTCTTGATTGGCTTGACAACCAATGTAGATTTGTGGTTCCTCTTCTTCTCTTCTCTTTGTAATCTCTTTTGTTGGGTTTGTATGTATTTCTACTCATAACTCTTGTATATTTATCGCCTTTGGCTTGTATAAAGTTTACTTTACAATTTGTGTTGGTGATTATCTTAGGTTTTAACTTTATGTTAGGATTTGAGCTTTGCTAGGGATAGATTGCTTAGATTCTTACCTAGGATGATTATCATTAGTTTCGAATGCTAGAAATAGGTTTAGATCTAACATTCACTATAGAGTACCCGAACTTAATGCATCTGCGTCGGTGAAGTATGCGAATGGGTATGGAGTGGCGATTGACTTCTTTGTTGTCGAGGTATGCCAGGGATGGATATTGAGATGGTTTAGGAGGATTCTTAATTTGGGTTAGAAATAGCTTAGATTGTGAGAGGTATGTGATGACACGGACGAGTAACGTAGGCCGAGTATAACATGGATGGTAGATTTAAGTCTGTGACGGGTAGTTTACATTCGTTCCGGACAAGCTGTCTATCCTTTATACTTTTTGTTCATTTACTTTTTGTCTTTTATTTTCAACTCATTTAATCTCAAACTCATTAACGGTAGAATTGTCGAACGACGAATCAATAACCAATCTCTGTGGACACGATACGATATAACCTAACGGTATATATCACCGGTAAAAATAATACCAACTCTTTGCTTGCCGTTACACCGCCTCAACAAAATGGCGCCGTTGCCGGGGATTGGTTTTATTGGTTTTGTATTGCGATAATTTCGTTGTTTTTGAGTTTTATAATTATTGTATATGTTGTATAGACTTTGTATATGAACTTGTATATTATTACTTGTACATGTTGTGTTTACTTTCCATACTTGTACATATTTGTGATTTTCTTAGCTTTCACGTGATGTTGTAAATTGTCTCGTACTAACGCGTTTGTTGTGTGGTTGGTAGGACACTTTCTTTAGGTTTGCTTGGTGGCAATACCATGGCATGACGAGAGGAGGTTACTAGTGCTCACAATAAAGGCGTCGAGCTTACGTAACACAAGCATGTTTTGTTTGTTTATGTTTATGTTGTTTGGTAGATTATGTTTTAACAAGTTGAAATAGGAGTTGCTCTTAATTTCAAACTTTCACTTTTCAACTTGTTAATTCGTTTTCACCAAGTTTATGTATTGTTATTTGCTTTTGTTTTGTTATGTCAATTTGTTATTTTCCACAAGTTTGTAGTGTTTTAGCTTGTGGAAGTGTGTATGTATTGTAAATATTGTTTAGATGTGTAAATGAGATTGTATAGGTGTGTAAGTGGAGCTTGCATAGCGATTACTATTCTTGTCATTTTACAGTGTAGCGCTGGCGCTTAGCGCGCTATCGAGCAGTGAATTCTTTTAAAATTTCACTTGGTTTTCCTTTTTCCCACTTTCACCAAGGCTTTTTGTATTGAATAAAATTAGTATTGTTTTTCTAATTCTTTTGTTGTTGTTTGGACTCAAATTTTGGTTCGGTAACTTGAAGACTTTTGAGGTGATTTTCCGAGTTTGATCGTTTCAACTCGCGGATGTATGGTAATGATAGTTTTCAAAGTTGGTACATGTCAGGTACTCGTTTATCGTTTTCTATAGCATAACATGTTTAGGAAATTTATCATTTGTATAATTACCATGCTATTCATTCTTTTTGCATTACTTGCTCATGAATTGAATCACTTTAGTCCTTTTTTTACCCATAAATGTGAGGAAGCTTTCCATTGTTTACATATGAGAGTCCACATTCTTGTTTTAACTAGATTTTATTATGCTTAATCTTTTATTTTGTGTTGATTGTATGATTGCAAGAAAATGATCAAGGCATTTTGTTGATTTTGAGCATAACTACCTTGGCCAAATATACAATTCACCTTGTGAGTGTGTGATCCTTTGTTAACCCCTTTGAACTTTTATCAATATCCATGTTTATTTGAACTTGATGCTTGTCTATGAGTGTCAATTCACCTTTTTTGTATGGATGTTGATTTCTTTGAACCCTCAACTATATGTTGTTGTATGGATTTTACCTTGCCTTAGAAAGTAGGAGTATTCACACATTAATGTTGGTTGAATTCAAGTTGGGAGAGGAATGTTTATGTGCTTATGTTGTGATTGATATGAGGTTGAGAAAAGAAAAGAAAAGAAAAAAGTGAAAAGAAAGATTAGAAAAGAAAGAAAAAAGAAAAGCTTTGAAAAGAAAAACAAAAGAGTAGGAATAATGTTATGTTAATAAGTGAGGTGTGTTTGGTGTGAAATTTGTGATGAAGAATAAGTTTGATTGAAATTATATTGTTTGGAACTTTGTGAGTTGATCACTCCCTTAGGTTTAGGCAAGTTTTTATTTCGATTAGCTTTAGGACTTATCACTTGTTTGTTAACCAAGCCACATTACAACCTTAAAAAGCCCTTGTGATTCTTGCATTTGTATTTTTAATACGTTTTTGGATGAATGCATAATTTAGTCTATTGTTTGCAAGATTGTGGAGGAGTGTTTTTTATCCCTCACCTTTGTGTGTTCTTCATCTACCGATGAATTTTTGCTAGGTGTGATTCATGATTGAGCTTGTTTTGTTTTAGAATGTTTTGCATGATTTTTGTACTTAGGATTTGTTTCGTTTATATGTTATCGCTGTAGGGTGGTGGTAAGTTTGTATTTGTCGTGTACATTTTTCGTTTGAACCATACATTTGTTTTTCGTTTTAAAAACTTGTTGATTCGTGATTATTTGATTATCATTCTTTGTTTCTTTGAGTTATTTGACTTTGTTTGAGGACAAACAATGTGTCAAGTTGGGGAGAGTTGATAAGTGTCAAAATGTAGTTATTTTGTATATACATTTTGTGGCACTTATCCGTTCTTTTGTTGATATTCTTCGAATAAATTCCCCGCTTTTAGTATATTTGTGTACATAATAGAATAATTGAGTTTTTGTGTAAATATTGTATCATTTGATAGTTTTTCATCTCTTTTATAGGTATTCATTCATAATTGGAGCATTGAGTAATAAAGGCCAAAGGCTAAGCTTCAAGAGTGCGATTTTGCACAATACGTCATCGAATAAAGCTCAAATTCAATACAATAAAAATCATAAATTTGGTTGATATTTCTTCATGGTTGGATAGAGCATTGAATAAGCTTTCCAACGCTTCAAACCGGGCTCAATTCCGAGTTACGGTTCTCAAGATACGGCAAAAATAAAATGCTGAAAATAGCGATCGTTGAGGCGAACAGACCTTCGCGCCCCGACAATTCTTTAAAAGGGCTCAAAACACATTTTAGGTTATGGGTTGGGTATTTTTGAGTCCCAACACCATCACCTTCATATTTTTGATAGATTTGCTTGGAAAACAACATTGAGCTTGCATTTTGATGATCCGAGTCGAATCCTCTTGATTGGCTTGACAACCAATGTAGATTTGTGGTTCCTCTTCTTCTCTTCTCTTTGTAATCTCTTTTGTTGGGTTTGTATGTATTTCTACTCATAACTCTTGTATATTTATCGCCTTTGGCTTGTATAAAGTTTACTTTACGAATTTGTGTTGGTGATTATCTTAGGTTTTAACTTTATGTTAGGGATTTGAGCTTTGCTAGGGATAGATTGCTTAGATTCTTACCTAGGATGATTATCTGTTAGTTTCTGAATGCAAGAAATAGGTTTAGATCTAACATTCACTATAGAGTACCCGAACTTAATGCATCTGCGTCGGTGAAGTATGCCAGGAATGGGTATGGAGGTGACGCAGTTGACTTCTTTGTTGTCGAGGTATGCCAGGGATGGATATTGAGATGGTTTAGGAGGATTCTCAATTTGGGTTAGAAATAGCTTAGATTGTGAGAGGTATGTGATGACACGGACGAGTAACGTAGGCCGAGTATAACATGGATGGTAGATTTAAGTCGTGACGGTAGTTTACATTCGTTCGGACAAGCTGTCTATCCTTTATACTTTTGTTCATTTACTTTTTGTCTTTTATTTTCAACTCATTTAATCTCAAACTCATTAACGGTAGAATTGTCGAAACGACGAATCAATAACCAATCTCTGTGGACACGATACGATATAACCTAACGGTATATATCACGGTAAAATAATACCAACTCTTTGCTTGCGTTACACAAACAATCTCCATATATTTCCACTTTATTCATATTGTTCCAAGATATGGTCATGGGACATCTTCTAGGGACATGAGGCTATTCCATCCCCAAGTGTTCCAAAGAAATTCCTTGTGTATGCCTAGAACGACTATCATTGAACTATTTCCCTTGTTAACTCTACTTTTCTCCTTTTTCTTTTCCTCACCTCCGCACGGTTCAGCATCTTCTTGTCTGACTTTTATTCTTTTGCAGGATTGGTGACCTGTGTTGAATCTGGATTTGTGGACTTGATTGAACCTGAATACTTGATTGTTGTATCGGCTTGTCAGTTTCAGTATTCTGTGGCATCTTCAGGTGGTCTAGTACTCTACTTTTCTTTGGGAGCCCATCGTTTACCTGGATGCCTTTGTTGTTTATCTTCACATTTGTGTCCAATTCGGTGACATTTCGTACAATATGGAGGTCTCCATTCATATTCGACCCTCTGTTGCATCATTTCCCCTTTATCATCTTTAATAGTTATCTCCTTAATGAGCTCTTGAGTAATATCAATCTCTACAAGGACTCGAGCATACGATATTCGATATCGATTTGTAGTACACTCATCAATCATCAATGGAATTCCCAGCACACTAGCTATCTTCCCCAATGGCTTAGCTCCCCATAAATGAAGAGGCAATTGTGGAAATTGGACCCATATAGGGATGGTGCGTACCATATCCTTTTTCAGATCAAAATTTGCTTTCCATTCAGCTAGCATCATCGGCATGTTTCGTATCGTATATGGTCATTTCATCAAGACAGCATCCCTTTCCTTATGTGAATGAAATCTCAGAATAAAATACCCTTCATTTTTATAATATATGTCAGGTAGTTTGAGTAAATTCCAATGCTTCGTCATGAATTGTTTTTCCATGTTCATACTTAACTCTTGTCCTATAACATACATAATCAGTGCAGTATCCCAAAATTTCCTTTCATTCTCAGTGTCTTCTTCTTCGATGAGAACCTCTGGAACGCCATTGACGATCTTTGGTGCGGTGAATTCGAGTGCCACACCGTTTCCAGGGTTTCTGTTTCCACTTATGACGTCCACCCATAATTTCCTTGATTCAATTTTGTCTTTTGATGAATCTAGGGTTGTCGGTTCTGTGAATTCAAGTTCATGCCCATTCTCTTCTATCAGTTTTACCTCATTATGACCCTGCTTTTCCTGTCTTGCAGACGAATTTGAAGTCTCCCATTGTTGATTTTCCTCTTCATTACTGTTGGATGACGACGGCGTTGACACCCCCTTTGGTGGTCGTCCGCGCCTCCCCATCCCTTTAGATTAAAAATATTATAACTATTATCATACCTCAAAATTTGTTTTACTATCATTCATTTTTTATCTGGCTCTCTAGCCTCCATCTACATACCTTTCTACTAATCATTTATTCAATCATAATATTTATATAATAATCATAATTTTAAATATGTTCTTCTTAATTTATATATCTTTTATTTACATTTCTTAGCAAACACTATATTATATTTGATTGTACAAGTAAAACGATTTTGTGCGACCCGTACGAACCTACAGATAGATTATTCCATAATAATTTTATTATTTATTTACTACAATATATATTTTCGACGGGTCGAGACTACTTAAATTGTATATATTTTTTAACTGTCACTATACTATATTCATTTACAATTTATAAGGACATTGTACAACCTATGAAAGCATGGGTAGATGACTATTTAATTATTTTCTTTTATTTTCTACTAATATATATATATATATATATATATATATATATATATATATATATATATATATATATTTGATGAACCGAGACTACTTAATTTTGTTTGTTTACATTTCATAATCATTAGTATAATTTATTTATTTATTATTTAATACGATATTGTGTGAGGGTGTGAATGCACTAATAGATGCCTATCAAATTATTTCCTTTATTTTTTTAATTAAAATATACATTTTTGACGCCTAAAGACTATTTAATTGGTATATTTTTTTTATGTACATTTATTAACCATTAATATACTATATTTATTTATTATTTATAACGACATTGTGCGAACACACGGATAGATAACTACAAAATAATTTCTTTTATTTTTTCTTTTAAAATATACATTTCCGACATGTTTAAAATACTTAATTTATATATCTTTTATATAAATTTATTATCCATCACTATATAATATTTATTTAAAATTTATAGAAATATTGTGCGAGTCTCTTTCTAGTTATATATTAAAATCTAAGTTGAAATAATCCTTATCATAATGGATTTTAAATTTAATCATCCAAATAACCAACACATAAATTTAATCATAATTTATTAAAATAAAAACAAAAATTTAGAGTGGTAATCAACAAATTTGTTCTTGTTGTATATTAACAAAATTTTAAGAATTATATTTTTGACAAATTAGAAACCAAATTTGTGAAATATAAAATATTTCTCTAAATTAACTAAAAATATTTAAAATCTTTCATGTGTCAAAGGTATATATTAGAAACCTTGATATTTTAGGTAAAGTGACTCGGTGATTTGTTAAGTTAATGTCAATTCTAATCTCAAAATTCATACTAATCATTATTTTAAATTTTTATAGATGAAGTATCATCACTAATAACCTGTTTTAATGGAAATGTTACAATTTGTATAAAATTAATTTTCAAAACAAGCAAAATTAAATTGATAATTTCTAATAGGAAACTCTAACACTGTAAAAATAAATTTGACATCCCTATGGTTAATAGATTAAAACACTTGTTATTTTAAATAGGAAACTCTAACACTATAAAAATAAATTTAAATGAATTACTGAAAGAGAAATGAAGAATAGTAAAAGAGAAATGAAAAGTTGAAGACAAATAAGTTTGACATTCATATAGTTGATATTTATTTATGATAAATAAATTTCTTTAGTGGAATACAAAAACTAATCATACTAAACCAGTGACTCTGAGACCCCTTTGATGAAATGCAATATTGTAAATGAGAAAGGAGAGAGCTATAGAGGAGAGAGTGGAGTTAATCTTGAATTTTGTTCCAATTAATTGTCACAATAAAATAAGTCAGGCTCTAATATAACACAAATGTTAAGGTTTTTATAGATTTGAATTTATTAAATAGTCATAAACATAACTTAGGTTTAGATTTAATTTAGATAGTTTAGATTAAATTTGAATTTATTAGATAGTTTAGATGTTGGAACTCAAAATATCTAATAATTTTCTCACCAAAAAGAAAATATATAATATTTAAAAATAATTAAAATATAATTATTAGAAAAATGTAATGACTTTCTTTACCGTGGCTTAGAGATTAATTATTACGCATGGTTAATGTAAATTTATTTATATATGAGATTTATTACGATTATTTGTAAATATTATTTTTTAAATAAATAAAATAAAAATTAATTGTGAATAGAATGTAATGTCATGGTTAAGTGAAGGTGTGAAATTTTTTACATTCATTAGTGTATATTAATTAAATTAGCCTAAAAAATAAGATTTCTTAACATTTTTAGAAACTTTATATATATATATATATATATATATATATATATATATATATATATATATATATATA
The DNA here is from genome assembly GCA_021764765.1 of Vicia sativa. NCBI lineage: Eukaryota > Viridiplantae > Streptophyta > Magnoliopsida > Fabales > Fabaceae > Vicia > Vicia sativa. The sequence continues at coordinate 41,757,261 of CM038792.1, forward strand.
TATATATATATATATATATATCTTTAAAAAAATATAACATATTTTTAATAATATTTCAGTGTAAGAAATACCGTAAGAATAACATTTTTCGATGTTAACTTTATTATAAGTATGGAAAATTGAAACTATCGAATACTATTTTTTAATATTAAAATGAATATAGTTGTAAGCTTGAGAGAGCAATCAAAGAGAACAGTTTCGTCCATTCTAACATATACCTCTCATCCAATTAATCAAAATTTAGAATGTGTAAATCTATTCAAATTAAAGAGAAGAAGTCAAATAAAAGTTTCACATTCTTATAATTAATATTTAAAATGGGATGAAAGAATATATTTAGGTTGAGTAAGTAAAAACAATTACAGTTTCAAATTGGAGACTCTAACGACACTATACCTAAAACAATTTTTTTATTCAAAATTCCAATCCTTTCTTTTAAGGACATTATTGACATGTTCTTCAAATTTATTCACCCCTACGTTATAATAAACCAAATATCTAAAATTTTCAAATATGGATTAATGTGAATTATATAAATTAACCATAAATTTTAATATTTTAAAAGATGTTTATACAAAAAATGGATGTTACAAAATAACAAATCATGAATAAAAGTTCACATGTTATTTTGAATCAATTTCATTTAGTTAAACAATTACATGCATTACATGCTCCATATTTTGGCATAAAATCTGCCTATTGATTACATTTTCTATTAGTATGGATAAATGAAACCCTCTCATTTATGAGTTCTTTAATATCCTTTCTAATATAGTTATATTTGTAAGCTCCAAATACCGAGTGTTGAATCATATTTTGGCATAAAATCTGCCTATTGATTGCATTCTCTATTAGTATGGATAAATGAAACCCTCTCATTTCTAGAGATGAGTTCTTTCATAGCATTTCTAATTTGGTTATATTTGTAAGCTCCAAATACCGAGTGTTGAATCATAGTGAAAGGTTTCCTATGATTCGATCTATAACTCATATCTTTAAATCCTGAATTTCAAATCCATTAACAATTCAATCTCTAAACTGTGCGGCAAAACTAACTGGCCACTAAACCCCCTATTATCCAAGATCCATTATGATCTCTAATAAAACCTCCGTAACATAAAATTTAAGATCGGTTAATTTCACACATTTTATTTTAATTTAAGTTTACTTTTAATACTTTAATAATAAATTATTTGATTTTAAAATTCTTAGATTTATTATTTCAATTATAAATTAATTTATAATGTCTTACACTTAGAAAATCTATTTTAAACATTTAATTAATAAAATTTTAAAATATTAATAAAAAATTATTAGTTACTAATTTATTAAGTGAAAACATTATTAAAATCTTTTATACTCTCTCCATTCTTATTTATAAGAGATGATTTAATTTTATTAGATACATTAAATAATTGATGTATTTGAATTATATATAGACTAAATATATTTACTATTCAGTATATTTAAAAATAAATAATTTCTTATACATAGAATTAGAAGCAGTAATTTAATTTGAATTTTTTAATTTTTAATATATATAATCATTTATAATATTATTAAATAATAGTATAAGTACTAATGAGTAATAACTTAATAAGATGAGGTGGTGGAACCATATAGGTGGAGCTAGAGAGAAAGCAAAGAATACAGAGAAAGTAAAGGACAAAAAATGAGGGACAAAGAGTAATGGAATGCAAGAAAAATATTTTTGTAACACCCCGTACATATATGTCTAGAATAATATGTAGTAATGCTAATTATGGTACAAGAAACATACAAATAGATGAAAAAGACAAGAAATTAAAACTGGATACAACACAAATCTCAAACAGAACGTATCCAATACATCTTGTCTTCATCATCACACATCGGAAAGATAAGATCTGATGAGGTCTTCTTGCCTTGCACATCTGCAGTCTTCGAAATCAATCATCTAACAATCCTACCACTTATAACCTGTTCTGAAAAATAATAAGAGGATTGGGGTGAGATTACTAAATCTCAATGAGCCTCCCTATCTTAAGGGTTTACTCGGTTCTACAGGGCACATGCATAATAAACTGATTCACCTAGAACCCGGGGTTACATCTCACATCACGGTGCAAGTACAAATAAGGGAAACACCACCGTTGGAAGTCCCATAACTAACCAATGGGGTAAACGCACAGTCGACAAATACATTGTGCAATCCCGTACCCGTGTACGAGGAATCCAGAAGTAAGTTCTACCTTCTATCAGATTACACAAAATCACACCCTCGATGAATTACGCTGACGCATAGTGTCAAGAGAATCGTATAAGTCCATCGCATGATGAGTCGAATTATCCATAAGTGAGATTTTATCCGCGACGAGTACCCGAAGTAACATTCTCCTATATGTCGTCGCAACCACGTCGATCATCCATACGCAGATGAATTACGCAATACACGAAACATCTTCTTAACGCACAAGTCCACCGGGTGAAAGCCTAATGGTCTTGCCTATATGGTACCATTAGAGGTGAGTTAAGACTACGGAGTGGTATTGTCTACATGGCACCACAATCCCACCATACCAAGCACGCCGACGCTTACGTCCGTTGGAATACCCTCAAACGGCCCACTTGGAACACGCTGCAATGGTAGCTCAGGTGTGTATGACAAACCGTATATCCTGATAATTACGCCTTGTGGAAACGCCCAATAAATGGACCACTCAAGTCATCGGAACGGTAATAATAAATTCAAACCATATATCCAGATGATTATGCACTGTGGAAACGCCCAATAAATGGCCCACTCGAGTCATCGGAACGGTGATAATAAATTGGATCTTGTCCAAAGTCATATATGATTTACCATCTAATAGCTCAGGTCTACTTTGATTCAGCATAATCCAAACACTTGTGACATCGAGCCAACAAGACAAATTCATCCGAACATTCAACCGGAATGAATGGGAACAAGTAATGATCACATAATTGCATTTCCACATAATGCGCTTCTCAACACTTTGCACATAATATTCATGCATATTCATGATTTTAGCGTTCGAGTGATCATAACATAATATCATACAATTCATAAAATCAGTCACTCAACAAAGAGGCTTCTGATCCCTGACACGGACGGAACTACACTCGGAGGAATTAAACATACATTTTCTTAAATTCCATTAACGCTTATTCAACATCATGCACCTAAACATCTCTTTTTCCATAACCTTTGAATGAACTAAAAGCATGATGCCTAAACATATTCATAAAGTTCATTAAAGTAACTTTCTAACGCTTCCGTCCGGGCTCTATTTCGAGTTATAAAACTCAAGTTATGATCGAAACAATGAAAGTCATTTTTCAGTCAGTGAGCAATCGATTTACACTATATGCAAATCGATTTGCACCTGAAGCAGAGTCTAAAAAACGTATTTTCCTGCATAAAACTAGTTCCAAAGCATTCTAATACATTCCTAAGGTTCCCCAATGATCCAAATTCGAATCCCATCACGTATAATCATTCTATGGCATACAATTGCATCAAAGAACACATACTTCATCACTAAAACAAACATGCAATGATTTATATCACATAAAACTCCATTTTTCCCCAAATTCTCAATTCTCCCCATAAAAAACCCAAGTCTCTAACTAGAGACTCACCTTGCATAATTGGAGGTTAGAATGAGGTTAATGCAGCAACCGAACCATTCTCATGACCAAATTTTCGTCTTCTTCTTCATGGAACCCGTAAGATTTCCAGCAAGATTATCCAAACTTCAAACGCGATTTTCTCCTTCAATAAGACATCTATGAAGACGAATCAATATGTCAAATTGAAGGGAATTTTGTGAGCTTTTCAAAAAGTCCAAAATTACCTGAATTGGAGCTACGAGCTAGACGTTATGGCTTGTTGAGTGAAGACTGTCCTATGGGTTCATCCTACAACATCAGCTTCATACCTCCATCTTCAAACGTGATTATATCATTCCTCATGAACATGCAGCTCACGAACCATGTAACCAGATTGTAGGGAATTTCGTGAGTTTTTCGAAAAGTCCGGGATCATCTCAATCGGAGTTGTGAATTGGGAGATATGGTTGATTTAGTAGGAGCTTCCCAAGAAATACGAAAATGATGTTTGCAAGTTGAAGAAGATGACTTCTTCTATTATATTCTTCACTTGATAATCATAAAATTCTGATTTTCCTTCACTATCTTCCACCTACCCATAAGATTCCATGCAACTTTCTTTTTTGCCCAATATGCCCCTTAACTAAGTAGTATTTACAAGCATGCCAGTTGGTTTAATTCTAAGTAGCTAGTTCCTTTCAACTCATATAATGTACATACATACTAACACCTAGCATTTTATACATATAGATATAGGGTTTTTACATTCTCCCCCCTTAAATAGAATTCGCCCTCGAATTCTTCACAATCCTCCTGACAACAGATTCCACACATCTTCTTCCAACGAGGGGACGAACGTTCTTCACATTCTCCTTTGGTTAAACCCTATGACTCCGTTTGATAGTCGCTCCATCCAAGAGGATACCACTCTCTGTTACATTCACGTTCTTAACAAATTTTACTAGAAGCCTTAATCGTCTCACAACACAATCTTCTGATACTTTGCTCAGACTTGCTTGAAAATAGGTTCTCTCGAGGTTTCCATCTTAGATCAATTCACATCAAATATGCATAGCTCAAGAATTTCTAATAATCCATTTTAGTCGAACAAACACTCTTAACGTTTACGAAGCTCGTCCTTGCTTAACTAATGACACTGAACTTCACTACCTCTTTGTTGTCTACTTGCATTATTTCGTATTCATACAAACCTACTGCATCGTCTTTCCTTAACGATGACAACTTTGTTTGTTTGTACTCGCATCCAAATCAAGGTTATATAACTGCTTGTTGAATCTCTTGTTCCCAATTTCTAGTTTCCATATGCTTAATTTGACTCACTCCTAATCTATCCTCTTTGTACGACAAAACTCCTTATTTAGTACTTTCTTTAGTCTTTAGACAAGTCTCTACCATCACAATCCAAAAGAAGTTACCATGCTATAGCTACAACCTCGGCATCATAAGATCTCTTACCTCAAACTCTATTTCAGCTTTACGCAAAACATTTCAACCTGAAACCATAAGGATACACAATCCCATAACTATAATCTTTGTATTCAACAACTTCACACAACATCCTACCAACAAAATGTACTTCTAACTGTTGATCTGCAATCATCGTCCAAGTCTTCGTGCGTGCCCATATTTTGCACCAGACAGAACAATGAAATTCCACTTCAAGCTAAAACCCTTTCCTCACTTAATCCTCAATACTCACTTGTACAACTACTGCCTCCAGAATTTCCCATTACATACTAACCACACAGTTGTCTATATGATCCATCAGATATCCTTTGGATTACGGTGGATCTTAGAGAGTTCGGATGGATAAAACATTTCTCGAGAGTTTCTCCTCACAAGGTTCCTCCATCAAACATTTGTCACATGCATTCCACTTCCACCTACTACAAGCTTATTCGGTCCTCCTTTCATCCGTCGCGCTATTCTGATCTCAAACTATCATACATACTTCTCGAGACTTACTGAGTCACACTTCCTCCATAGCACACTTGATCCCAATACCCTACTACGCTTCGCTCGATCCCTTAAACGACAACAAATCTTCCTCGGAATACGCAAATCATGAAAATCGCCAGAGTCTTAAACACACTTAACAAAGGTCGTTCCTCGAGGTTGAGTAATTCCAAAACAAGGTCACTACTGACTTCATCAGTCTTGGTTAGTTCCATCAGTACAACTTAGTTACACACTTCGGCTCTGGAAATTTTGACGAACACTTCGATCAGTTCATCTTAAACCACTCCTACGTCGTACAACTATTACGACAACACGTTAACTTTTCCATATTTCTTTTCTAACCACAACTACACATTGCTAGCGTGACAACACCATGGGTAGCTTCTCAAACTTAAGCGGTGCAATAGCTCTTTCACAATTTCATTGCGCTCAAGTAATCAAATAATATTATTTGTAATACTTCATGTTTCCTTTAGGACTCTTGACTTACTCTTCTAAAGAAAACTTCGAAAACTTCAATTCCACTTAAAGCTATTAGGATTACCTCATCGTCATACTTCATCGTTTCGACGCTCCCCGAACCAACTATCTCGGTTGTGCTCCGAATACAAAATATCTAATGTCTCAAGCTCATTATACGAGAATCCTACTTAGTGCTTGAACATTCCCTTTGAATTTCTCGACACTCTAAGTTCACTGTGTTTATACTTGCCAAAATTGACATTGCTTCACGCCTAACGGTCCACAGATACTCCCAAGATACATCTCACATCGGATAAACCAAAAATATGCTTCATTTATTCCAATGTTGATCACCAATGGTAAAGGTTATCCACACAACACGTCGACATAGGTATAGCAATCTCATGTCACTTCCACCTCACGAACGCATACTCGCCTATTGTAACACCCCATTTCTACCCGTAATTATATAATAAAATCAGAGTTTCAAAATTCCATTTAACAAAATTGAGGCATCACATCTTCGCATTTCCAACAATTAGCATTATAATGCACATCAAAAATCGGATATACCGAATCATACATAATTCATCATACGTACATATGAATATTCACGGACAATGGATATGTTAACAAAATATACATAACATCATGTTGTCATCAATCCAAAGGTTATAACATAATAAGATAGTATATACAAACTATCCTATCAAAATAATGGCGTCGCCCAAATCCAAGTGTTACTACGACCGAGCGAGCGACGCAAAACAAAGTGACTCGAGCTAATCCACCTCATCCTCGGGATCACCACGTTACCAATATATAGGTAACGAAACAAGTAAAGGGGTGAGATAATTCCAAAACATATAATTAGAAACAATGATGGAATATATAAATAGTTGGAATTATAATTGATATAAGTTAAATAAAGTATATCAACATATATTTAAACTTACATACTTTAAATTAGCATTTGGTGTATAAATCAACACATCAATTTCATCACATAACCATTATCTTCACATCAACACAAAACACCATGTACCGTCGCAATTCAATTATCATTCATCAATCAAGAACTCAATGATAAACAACTCGAACATAAACATAACCGACTCCAAAATAAACATAATGGACTCCATGAGACACGACTATGTTATGCATGTGGTACCCATCGCTTTGTCCGTAATTAGGGACACTTGGCATAAAGCCCAACTTCGCTCGGCATAAAAGCCATCATCGCTTGGCATAAAAGCCCTCTTCGCTTATGAAATGTATGTGACTCAATACATAAAGACCACACAACAACATATCATCATCGCTCATCACAATTGACATAAAGTCTACTTCGCCATATTTAATCACATCACATAAACATGCCATTGCATCGCGTAAACAACAAGTATTCGTAATTGTATACACGTCAAACATCACCGTCAATTAATCCATCAATTCCCAAAAGCGGAAAATAGTAAAACATCAATAACCGTCGTGAAAACCATTCTTATTTACGGCACATTTATAAACATCAACTTCAAAATCGGATAGTTCATATCGTCTTAAAATGACTAAAACTCAATCCGGGTCAATTTACCGTATTTTAGCCTATTTCGGTCGTTCGTAAAACTCACAATTTGAAAACTAACTTCACCACTCGTTCTACCGTCAAACTTAGCTAGCACGTCAATTTTCGTTGAATTTGGAGCAACTTGCTCGTGCAAATTACGAAATCGGAAAATCGAACATCATCGATTCTAAATTTAATCGGCTATCTTATCCCTAATTATATTTTATAATTACCAAAAGCTACTAGGTGGAATTAAAGATTTATAAACAAACAGAATGTATTTCAAAATAAATTATGCAGGTTTTTTCATTGTTGACAGTAAAATAACAACATTCAAGTTGACAGCAATTTGCAAAACGCATAAAAAATCCATTTCCATCAGCATACAATGGGACGAAAGTCCCTCCACCCTCCAAAATGAATTTTTCAACTCCCATGCGTTTTGCTTGTGGTTATTTGAATTACATTTTTTTTTGTTTGTTTTATAGTTAGTTTACTATTATTTTTTTTTGTTTCATAGTTAGTTTACTATTTATCTTCATCCTAATCCCATTTACCTTCATATTTCATTTATTTTTCTATTTTCAACCTACAATCCAAATACTACAACACTAACAACAATACTTATAATTTCTACACCAAGATCAAATCTTTTAAACCCAACAATAATCACCTAATACAACTCTACAAACCATCTATCAAATTTTTCCCCAAATCAAACTAAAATCCATCAAGCCCTAAATATAAGAAGTGGAGATCAAACCCTTACCTAGCAAGCTTTGGGTATTCAAGATGATTCTCCAAGCCAAGCTTTCTCTCTTCTTGCTCTCTTCTTCTTCCTCAACCAACCCTAGCTTTACTCCAACTTCTCAACTTTGGTGATTTTGGTGTTATGTTTGGAAAGGTGGAGGAAATGATATAAATATAACATGTCATACTAGCTAACTTAATTAAATTGCTCAAATGCCCTCAACTATTCTTAATACACTACACATACCATCTAATTATATTTCTAACTTAATTTGTTGATTTAATTCCGTAAATTAAATATCGATCCGAAAAATATTTTACGAATCGAGCAGCGTCGCTAAATATATTAATAAATATACGATTAATATAATTATTTTCGTTGTCAAAATAATCGTCAACGATAATCCAAAATAATAATATAATTTAATATTAAATAAAGCAGGCGTTACAACTCTCCCCACTAAAAGGTTTCGTCCTCGAAATTACGACTCAGCTCGGGATATGAATCCGCATCTTACTCTCAATTCCATGTCGCACTTTCACGGCTGCTCCAATCCAAACAACCTTGACCAATGAAATCTCTTTGCCACGAAGGGTCTTCACCTCACGATCCTCAATCCTCAAAGGCATCGTTTCCACCGTAAGATTTTCCCGAACTTGAATGTCATCCATCTCGATCACATGTGAAGGATCCGGGACATACTTCCGAAGTTGTGACACATGAAAAACATCGTGCAAGTTTGAAAGATTTGGCGGTAACGCCACCCGATAAGCCACTTTTCCCACCTTACTAGTAATTTGATAAGGACCAATAAAGCGAGGAGTTAGCTTCTTCGACTTCAATGCTCGCCCAACGCCGGTTGTAGGAGTAACTCTTAAGAACACATGATCACCTTCTTGAAATTCCAAATCTTTCCTCCTTTTATCATGATAACTCTTTTGACGACTTTGAGAAATTCTCATCTTTTCTCTAATCATCTTCACCGCCTCCGTAGTTTCCCTAACCAAATCGGGTCCAAGTACCACACTTTCACCCGACTCGTGCCAACACAAAGGAGTCCTACATCTCCGACCATACAACGCCTCAAACGGTGCCATTCCAATACTAGCGTGAAAACTGTTATTATAAGTAAACTCAATCAAAGGAAGATATGTATCCCATGAACCACCGTGCTCAAGAATACAAGCTCGTAACAAGTCTTCCGATTGAATCGTCCTTTCGTTTGACCATCGGTTTGAGGATGATAAGCGAACTCAACCTTAACTTAGAACCTAAAGCCTCTTGCAAGCTTTTCCAAAATTGATGAACCTCGGATCTCTATCCGAAACAATACAAAAGGAATACCATGTAATCTAACAATCACATGCGTATAAATCTCCGCCAACCTCGATCGGGATAAGTGATGTTAATAGGAATAAAGTGAGTCGACTTTGTAAGCCTATCAACAATCACCCAAATCGCATCGTGTCCTCTTTGTGTATTCGGCAACCCCGTTACAAAATCCATAGAAATGCTATCCCATTTCCATTCCGGGATCTCCAACGGTTGCATCAACCCTGCAGGTTTCTGATGCTCCACTTTAGACTTCTGACAAGTCAAACAAGCATAAACAAATTGAGCCACCTCTCTTTTCATACCCGACCACCAAAATAGTTTTCTCAAATCTTGATACATTTTAGTCGCTCCGGGATGAATACTCAAACCACTTCTATGACTTTCTTCCAAAATCATCCTCTTTAAATCAACATCATCAGGAATACAAATCCTACCTCGGAATCTTAAAACACCCTGAGCATCCAACTTGAAATCTTCACTTCCAGCTTGTCCAATACTAACCAACAAATCCACAAGTTTCACATCAAGCTTTTGAGCTCCTCTAATGCTATCAAGGAAATCGTTATTGATCTTCAACATCCCCAAGATAACACTCTTCGGCGTCACTTCTATCACAAGACTCATATCTCTAAATTGTTCAATTAATTCCAACTCTTTCACCATCAAAAGTGACATATGCAAAGTCTTTCGACTTAAAGCATCGGCCACCACATTTGCTTTACCAGGATGGTAGTTCAATCCAAATCATAATCTTTCAACAATTCAAGCCACCTTCTCTCTCATATTAAGCTCCTTTTGATCAAACAAATATTTCAAGCTTTTATGGTCACTAAATACTTCAAATCTAGAACCATAAAGATAATGCCTCCAAATCTTAAGCACAAAATAACAGCAAGTTCCAAATCGTGAGTAGGATAGTTCTTCTCATGAATCTTCAATTGCCTCGAAGCATAAGCAACCACCTTGCCACCTTGCATAAGCACACACCCAAACCCATCATAGAAGCATCACAATAAACCACAAACGGTTCTTCAGGATTAGGTAAAATCAAGATCGGTGCCGTTGTCAACCTCTTCTTCAATTCAACAAAACTTTCTTCACACTTGACATCCCACACAAAAGCAGCTCCTTTACAAGTTAACTTTGTCAAAGGAAGTGCCAACAGAAAACCTTCAATGAACCTCCTATAGTAACCACCAAACCCAAGAAACTTCTAATTTGATGTGAGACTTAGGTCTCCCATCTTAACACAGCATCAACTTTAGAAGGATCAACCGCAATGCCATCACCAGAAATGACATGCCCTAAAAAGCTCACTTCACCTAGCCAAAAATCGCACTTTGACAACTTAGCATAAAGCTTCTTCTCCTTCAGAACTTCTAACACAGTCGCAAATGTTACGCATGCTCTTCCTCCGATTTAGAATAAACGAATATCATCAATAAAACAACCACGAAACTATCCAAGTAAGGATGGAAAATACGGTTCATGTACTCCATGAATACTCCGGTGCATTAGTGACACGAAAGGCATCACCGAATACTCGTAATGTCCATACCTCGTCGAAAGCGTTTTGAGCGTCTTCTTCTTTCACCCTTATTTGATGGTAACCCGATCTCAAATCAATCTTACTAAACATGCGGGCACCAACCAACGGTCCATCAAATCATCAATCCTAGGAAGTGGATACCTATTCTTGATAGTTACTTTATTCAACGGCGATAATCAATACAAAGCCTCATGCTACCATCTTTCTTCTTTACCAATAACACGGGGAGCTCCCCATGGTGACACACTTGGTCTAACAAACTTCTTCTCGAGCAAATCTTCTAATTGACTCTTCAATTACGCTAGCTCGACGGACATCACGTATGGCGCCATAGAGATAGGTCTGGTACCGGACAAGATGCACGAAAACTCAACTTCTCTTTGAGGTGCACTAGGAATCTCATCGGAAACACTTGGAAAGTCGCACCAGGAAAGTTTGCAATAGATTGACTCTCCACGAAAGAGTCGCCATCAACAAGAAAACCGATGCTTCATCTTTCATGAACTCCTTCAATTGTTTCGTCGACACCAACATAGTTTGATCTTCTTCCGCTAAGGAAGAAAACCTTACAGTGTTGTCATAGCAATTAATATGGACATAGTTAGCTTTCAACCAATCCATACCCAAACCACGTCCAACCCAACAAGCGGTAAACAAATAAGATCCACCACGAAGTCTCTACCAAAGATTGATAAAGGGCAATTTGCACACAAAAAGTAATGTAGTTCCTTAGCGGAACATCCACCACCATATCTCTATCTAGAGATGACAAAGTAAGACCAATCTCTTAACACAATTGATAAAACAATGAGTAGCACCAGTATCAATAATAGTAATAAGGGAATTCTATTAATGAAACTAGTACCTCGAACAAGACCATCTTCGTTTGCCTGAGCACCGACAAAGCAAACACCTTCCCGCTCCTTGCGCCTTCTTAGGCTTCTTGCATTGAGGACTAGTGTGACCTCCTCACCACAATTAAAGCAGACCACTTCTCTATGCTTGCAATCACGAATCAAATGACCGTTTCACCACAACGGAAACACGCACCTCATTCTCTTTAGTCTTCCCATCACTCCTACAAACATTACTCTTGTGGCGGGTTTCCCACATTTGTAACAAACAATACTAGCGGGAGCATCTCCCCACTAGTCCTTCTTCCTTGAAGCGCTTGTTGTTTCCCTTTACGATAGGGACATCATAAGGTTTCCACGGCTCTGGCCCTTGCTCCTCTTATCGGACAATATCTTATAATGTGCATTACTATCCTCTTCAAAGATCCTACAACTATCAATCAAATCCATAGAACACGGATTTTTGATAACCGATCGCCTTCTTAATCTCGGGGCAAGCCATTCTCAAATTTAATGCATTTGGAAAATTCAGCACCCTCACCATTAAAGTGAGGATAGAACTTAGCCAATTCAATAAACTTGCGACATAATCGATGATGGACATGCTCCCTTGCCTTAGAGAAAGGAACTCGATCTCCTTCTTTCCGAACATCTTAGGGTAATACTTCCTCAAGAACTCCCTACTAAAACATCCCATGTTACTTCTTCACTGAACTCAAGCCTTTGACGGTGTCAACCCACCAATCATCGACCTCCTTACTTAACTTATGAGTTCCATAACGGACTTTCTGCGAGTGCAATCCATCACCGAAAGATTCTTTCAATCTCCTTCAACCAAGTTAGAGCACCCTCGGGATCATACTTCCGTAAAAGTAGGTGGATTCTCCCTCGGAAGGTCGCCAAACTACGAGTCGGCGCCCTCGGGTGGCGGGTTTTGGAAAGCTCGAGCCATAGCATAGCGGCACAATAGCATCATCGTTCCTTCCGCTCCTACCAGCATTTCTACCAGCATGCCTACCAGCCATAACAACTTCTGCTCACAACAAAACAAGGATTAGAATCAACAAATAACAATACTTGATTGTTAGTCAACAACGGACTCAACAACTTGGCCGGACAGACCGACCTGCTCTGATACCACTAATGTAACACCCCAATTCTACCCCGCGTAATTATATAATAAAATCAGAGTTTCAAAATTCCATTTAACAAAATTGAGGCATCACATCTTCGCATTTCCAACAATTAGCATTATAATGCACATCAAAAATCGGATATACCGAATCATACATAATTCATCATACGTACATATGAATATTCACAGCACAATGGATATGTTAACAAAATATACATAACATCATGTTGTCATCAATCCAAAAGGTTATAACATAATAAGATAGTATATACAAACTATCCTATCAAAATAATGACGTCGCCCAAATCCGGTGTTACTACGACCGGGCGAGCGCAAAACAAAGTGACTCGAGCTAATCCACCTCATCCTCGGGGATCACCTGCACGTTACCAATATATAGGTAACGGCTAAACAAGTAAAGGGGTGAGATAATTCCAAAACATATAATTAGAAACAATGATGGAATATATAAATAGTTGGAATTATAATTGATATAAGTTAAATAAAGTATATCAACATATATTTAAACTTACATACTTTAAATTAGCATTTGGTGTATAAATCAACACATCAATTTCATCACATAACCATTATCTTCACATCAACACAAAACACCATGTACCGTCGCAATTCAATTATCATTCATCAATCAAGAACTCAATGATAAACAACTCGAACATAAACATAACCGACTCCAAAATAAACATAATGGACTCCATGAGACACGACTATGTTATGCATGTGGTACCCATCGCTTTGTCCGTAATTAGGGACACTTGGCATAAAGCCCAACTTCGCTCGGCATAAAGCCATCATCGCTTGGCATAAAGCCCTCTTCGCTATGAAATGTATGTGACTCAATACATAAAGACCACACAACAACATATCATCATCGCTCATCACAATTGACATAAAGTCTAGCCATATTTAATCACATCACATAAACATGCCATTGCATCGCGTAAACAACAAGTATTCGTAATTGTATACACCGTCGCAAACATCACCGTCAATTAATCCATCAATTCCCAAAAACGGAAAAATAGTAAAAACATCAATAACCGTCGCGAAAACCATTCTTATTTACCGGCACAATTTATAAACATCAACTTCAAAATCGGATAGTTCATATCGTCTTAAAATGACTAAAACTCAATCCGGTCAATTTACCGTATTTTAGCCTATTTCGGTCGTTCGTAAAACTCACAATTTCGAAAAACTAACTTCACCACTCGTTCTACCGTCAAACTTAGCTAGCACGTCAATTTTCGTTGAATTTGGAGCAACTTGCTCCGTCGCCGAATTTACCGAAATCGGAAAATCGGAACATCATCGGATTCTAAATTTAATCGGCTATCTTATCCCCTAATTATATTTTATAATTACCAAAAGCTACTAGGTGGAATTAAAGATTTATAAACAAACAGAATGTATTTCAAAATAAATTATGCAGGTTTTTTCATTGTTGACAGTAAAATAACAACATTCAAGTTGACAGCAATTTGCAAAACGCATAAAAAATCCATTTCCATCAGCATACAATGGGACGAAAGTCCCTCCACCCTCCAAAATGAATTTTTCAACTCCCATGCGTTTTGCTTGTGGTTATTTGAATTACATTTTTTTTTGTTTGTTTTATAGTTAGTTTACTATTTTTTTTTTGTTTCATAGTTAGTTTACTATTTATCTTCATCCTAATCCCATTTACCTTCATATTTCATTTATTTTTCTATTTTCAACCTACAATCCAAATACTACAACACTAACAACAATACTTATAATTTCTACACCAAGATCAAATCTTTTAAACCCAACAATAATCACCTAATACAACTACAAACCATCTATCAAATTTTTCCCAAATCAAACTAAAATCCATCAAGCCCTAAATATAAGTGGAGATCAAACCCTTACCTAGCAAGCTTTGGGTATTCAAGATGATTCTCCAAGCCAAGCTTTTCTCTCCTTCTTGCTCTCTTCTTCTTCCTCAACCAACCCTAGCTTTACTCCAACTTCTCAACTTTGGTGATTTTGGTGTTATGTTTGGAAAGGTGGAGGAAATGATATAAATATAACATGTCATACTAGCTAACTTAATTAAATTGCTCAAATGCCCCTCAACTATTCTTAATACACTACACATACCATCTAATTATATTTCTAACTTAATTTGTTGATTTAATTCCGGTAAATTAAATATCGATCCGAAAAATATTTTACGAATCGAGCAGGCGTCGCTAAATATATTAATAAATATACCGATTAATATAATTATTTTCGTTGTCAAAATAATCGTCAAACGATAATCCAAAAATAATAATATAATTTAATATTAAATAAAACGGGCGTTACACCTATCATTCCACGAAATCCCAAACATCTATAAGATATCACGATATACGCGCACGATCACGACCATTCAAAGTCCTCAAAAATAATACGAACTTAATCCACTTCACTATAGCACGATAGTTCACCACTACTTAGCACAACACATTGGGGTTCTCATTATACTTACCCCAGGAGAACTCGAGTCCACGTTTCACGAATATCAATTAGAAACTTACCTTAAGCTTTGGGACAACGATGTCCTACATCGGATATCGTGCGATAACGATACTATAGTTCTATACTTATCGGTAGTACTAACATGGTGGTCCAACTCCAAAGCCATATAGTCATGCAACCTACTCTACAACATATAATGATTTCCACCCGCATCCTATAGTCACGATCGAGAAATGCCTGAACGGGTCTCCTTTGAGGTCATTGATATTTAAAGCCTTCCAAATACACGCCTTAGTATGCTAAAACCTAAGAGTGCTTCGCTTAGGTTTACCTACTAGGAATAGTAAGCTCGACGAGCAGTTAAAATTTGGTTCAAATTACTATGCCATGTGTACTCACTTGCATGCATGCATGAGAAATTCTAAGAATGACTCTTCACATAAGACTACCGTGGTTCGGTAATCGATACAACTTGATCATCCTGCGGATGCTTCAAAAGGATACTAGTTTCCATTCATCCAACTTCCCAACACCAAGCGTAGTTCTATGGCGTCACCCCGGGTTAGACGAATCATAACTAGTAAGAAACTTAGAATACAACATATCCCACTTTCACTTGCTTTAATCTTTGCTTAGCATAGTTCTAGGACTCATCCCAGATTAGCAGGGACGGAGATACAATAGCCCATTTCCTAATCGGGTGCCCAATAGTCTCATAATTAGAGATCTCCATACCTACTCTCCTAATCAATCCTTTACTGAGTATTCCACGCAAATATTACAACGTCCCAAAAAGGATTCAAAGGGTTGCACTTTTTCATCAAAGCACTACCCATTCTAGGGTAACCGGAAGGTTTTGATTCTCTCATAAAAAAATCCCACAAGTCTTACATCCGACAAATTCTCAAGTCATATCGTCCACTAGCACCAGGACTAAATAGTGGATCCTCTAATTGTCTTAAATTCCGTTCCATCCCGAAATCCTTCATTATAGTCCTACTCAAGTTCTTCACGAAACTTACTCCACTGCTACCGGTGTCCACATAAGGTCTCACTTCGTCCAATCGAATCTTGGAAACTCCTATTGTTTCATATTTTCACCACGACAAGGTCGTCAATTACTCAACACCAAACACTCCATCAATACTCTCTTAATTCAACAGGTTTCCACCACCCTGGCTCGAGTCGCTTTGAATCTTACGCGTTCTCGTGGTG
Source organism: Vicia sativa (assembly GCA_021764765.1). Lineage (NCBI taxonomy): Eukaryota > Viridiplantae > Streptophyta > Magnoliopsida > Fabales > Fabaceae > Vicia > Vicia sativa. Next base: position 41,774,229 of record CM038792.1, read on the forward strand.
CCTCCACCGTGATCCTATCCATCGCATATGCAGTCAGTGAGATGGCCAGTCCCAATGACTAAATACTACGACAGTAGAAATCTGGTTAGCAACACTCACATTTGAGGAAGAAAAGAATTGTTAGTGATGTTTCACGGCAGGGACAAGAATCGACCTACTCTAATACCAACTGTAACACCCCGTACATATATATCTAGAATAATATGTAGTGATGCTAATTATGGTACAAGAAACATACAACTAGATGAAAAGACAAGAAATTAAACGAATACAACACAAATCTCAAATAGAATGTATCCAATACATCTTGTCTTCATCATCACACAACGGAAAGATAAGATCTGATGAGGTCTTCCTGGCTTGCACATCTGCAGTCTTCAAATTCAATCATCTAACAATCCTACCATTTATAACCTATTCCTGAAAAATAATAAGAGGATTGGGGTGAGATTACTAAATCTTAGTGAGCCTCCCTATCTTAAGGGTTTACTCGGTTCTACAGGGCACATGCATAATAAACTGATTCACCTAGAACCCGGGGTTACATCTCACGTCACGGTGCAAGTATAAACAAGGGAAACACCACCATTGGAAGTCCCATAACTAACCAATGGGGTAAACGCACAGTCGATAAACACATTATGCAAACCCGTAGCCGTGTACGAGGAATCCAGGAGTAAGTTCTACCTTCTATCAAATTACACAAAATCACACCCTCGATGAATTACACCGATGCATAGTGTCAAGAGACACATATAAGTCTGTCGCATGATGAGTCGGATCATCCGTAAGTGATATTTTATCCGCGACGAGTACCCGAAGTGACATTCGCCTATATGGCGTCCCAACCACGTCGATCATCCATACGCGGATGAATTCGCAAATCACGAAACTTTATTAACGCACAAGTCCACGGTGAAAGCCTAATGGTCTTGCCTATATGGCACCATTAGAGGTGAGTTAAGACTACAGTGGTATTGCCTACATGGCACCACAACCCCACCATACCAAGCGCGACACTTACGTTCGTTGGAATACCCTCGAACGGCCCACTCGAGCCGCGCATGGTAGCTTACGTGTGTATGACAAACCGTATATCTAGATAATTATGCCTGTGGAAATGCCCAATAAATGGCCCACTCGAGTCATCGGACGGTAATAATAAATCCAAGCGGTATATCCGGATAATTACGTCGTGTGGAAACGCCCAATAAATGGCCCACTCGAGTCATCGGAACGGTGATAATAAATTGGATCTTATCCAAAGTCATATATGATTTACCATATCATAGCCTAGGTCTACTTCGATTGAGCATAATCCAAACACTTGTAACATCGAGCCAAAAAGAAAAATTGGTCTGAACATTCAATCGGAATGAACCGGAACAAGTAATGATCACATAATTGCATGTCCACATAATGCGCTTCTCAACACTTTGCACATGATATTCATACATATTCATGATTTTAGCGTACGAGTGATCATAACATAATATCATACAATTCATAAAATTAGTCACACAACAAAGAGGCTTCCGATCCCTGACACGGACGGAACTACACTCGGAGGAATTAAACATACATTTTCTTAAATTCCATTAACGCTTATTCAACATCATGCACCTAAACATCTCTTTTCCATAACCTTTGAATGAACTAAAAGAATGATGTCTAAACATATTCATAAAGCTCATTAAAATACCTTTCTAATGCTTCCGGCCGGGCTCCGTTTCGAGTTATAAAACTCAAGTTATGATCGAAACAATGAAAGTCATTTTTCAGTCAGTGAGCAATCGATTTACACTATATGCAAATCGATTTGCACCTGAAGCAGAGTCTAAAACACGTATTTGCCTACATAAAACTAGTTCCACAGCATTCTAATATATTCCTAAGGTTCCCCAATGATTCAAATTCGAATCCCATCATGTATAATCATTCTATGGCATACAATTGCATCAAAGAACACATACTTCATCACTAAAACAAACATGCAATGATATATATCACATAAAACTCCATTTTTTCCCAAATTCTCAATTTTCCCCATAAAAAACCCAAGTCTCTAACTAGAGACTCACCTTGCATAATTGGAGGTTAGAATGAGGTTAATGCACCGAACCATTCTCATGACCAAATTTCCATCTTCTCCTTCTTGGAACCCGTAATCCCTTTTCTCCATTTCCAGCAAGATTATCCAAACTTCAAACACGATTTTCTCCTTCAATAAGACAGCTATGAAGATGAATCAATATATAAAATTGAAGGAATTTCGTGAGCTTTTCAAAAAGTTTGGAATTACCTAAATCGAACTAGTGAAAGTTATGGCTTGTTGAGTGAAGACTGTCCCATGGGTTCATCCTACAACATCAGCTTCATACCTCCATCTTCAAACGTGATTATCTCATTCCTCATGAACATGTATCTCACTAACCATGTATCCAAATTGTAGGGAATTTCGTGAGTTTTCCGAAAAGTCTGGGATCATCTAAATCAGAGTGTGGTGGAGATATGGTTGATTTAGTAGGGGTTGCCCAAGAAATACGAAAATGATGTTTACAAGTTGAAGAAGATGACTTCTTCTATTATATTCTTCACTTTATAATTATAAAATTCTGATTTTCCTTCACTAAATTCCACCTACCCATAAGATTTCATGCAACTTTCCTTTTTGCCCAATGTACCCCTTAACTAAGTAGTATATACAAGCACGCCACTTGGTTTAATTCTAAGTAGCTAGTTCCTTTCAACTCATATAATGTACATACATACTAACACCTAACATTATATACATATAGATATAGGGTTGTTACAATTTTATTGGGACAATGAATCAATGAATTTATACTAAACACCAATAATAAGATAAAAACCACCCATTTTAACTCACAACCTTTGCATTCTCCCATATATAATAAGATAAAATATAATTGTTGGAAAAATGTAATGACTTTCTTTACCGTGGCTTAGAGATTAATTATTACGTATGGTTAATGTAAATTTATTTATATATGAGATGTATTACAATTATTTGTAAATATTATTTTTTAAATAAAATAAAATAAAAATTAATTGTGAATAGAATGTAATAGTCATGGTTAAGTGAAGGTGTGAAATTTGTTTACATTCATTAGTGTATATTAATTAAATTCGCCTAAGATTTCTTAACATATTTAAAACTTATATATATATATATATATATATATATATATATATATATATATATATATATATATATATATATATATATATATATATATATATATATATATATATATATATATATATATATATATATATAAATAAATAATATATTTTTATAATATTTCATGTAAGAAATATCGTAAGAATAACATTTTCAATGTTAACTTTATTATAAGTGTGGAAAATTGAAACTCTCGAATACTATTTTTAATATTAATATTAATATAGTTGTAAGCTTGAGAGAGCAATCAAGAGGAGAGTTTCATCCATTTTAACATATAACTCTCATCCAAGTAACCAAAATTTAGAATGTGTAAATCTATTAGAATTAAAGAGAAGAAGTCAAATAAAAGTTTCACATTCTTATAATTAATATTTAAAATGGGATGAAAGAATATATTTAGGTTGAGTAAGTAAAAACAATTACAGTTTCAAATTGGAGACTCTAACGACACTCTACCTAAAACAATTTTTTATATACAAAATTCCAATCCTTTCTTTTAAGGACATTATTGACATGTTCTTCAAATTTATTCACCCCTACATTATAATAAACCAAATATCTAAAATTATCAAATATGGATTAATGTGAATTATATAAATTAACCATAAATTTAAACATTTTAAAAGATATTTATACAAAAAGTGAATGTTACAAAATAACAAATCATAAATAAAAGTTCACATGTGATTTTGAATCAATATCATTTAGTTGAACAATTTCATACATTACATGCTCCATATTTTGGCATAAAATGCCCATTCTCTATTAGTATTAAATGAAACCCTCTCATTTCTATAGATGAGTTCTTTGATAGCCTTTCTAATATAGTTATATTTGTAAGCTCCAAATACCGAGTATTGAATCATATTGAAAGGTTTCCTATAATCCGATCTATAACTCATATCTCTAAATCCTGAATTACAAATCCATTAAAAATTCAATCTCGGCAAAACTAATTGGCCACTAAACCCCTGTTATCCAAGATCCATTATGATATCTAATAAAACCTCCGTAACACAAAATTTAAGATCGGATAACTTCACACATTTTATTTTAATTTAAGTTTACTTTTAATACTTTAATAATTAATTCTTTGATTTTAAAATTCTTAGATTTATTATTTAAATTATAAATTGATTTATAATGTCTTAAACTTAGAAAATCTATTTTCAACATTTAATTAATAAAATTTTAAAAAATTAATAAAACTTGTTAGTTACTAATTTATTATGAGAAAAAATTATTAAAATCTTTTATACTCTCTCCGTTCTTATTTTTATAAGAGATGAATTAATTTTATTAGATACATTAATAATTGATGTATTTGAATTATACATAGACTAAATATATTTATTATTCAAAATATTTAAAAAATAAATAATTTCTTATACATAGAATCAAAAGGAGTAATTTAATTTAAATTATTTAATTTTTTATATATAATCATTTATAATATTATTAAATATTAGTATAAGTATTAACGCGTAATTACTTAATAAGATGAGGTGGTGGAACCATAGAGGTGGAGCTAGAGAGAAAGCAAAGAATACAGAGAAAATAAAGGACAAAAAAATAAGGGAGGAAGAGTAATGGAATGCAAGAAAAGTATTTTATTGGGATAATGAATCAATGAATTTATACTAAACACCAATAATAAGATAAAAACCACCCATTTTAACTCACAACCTTTCATTCTCCCATCTAGTATTTTCCAACATTGCTACGACCAACATGTCCAACTACTCCAATAACATGTACATTTTGGCCAATTATTCCCATTACATGTTTTGTGTCCAACGACTTCAATCACATGTTGTGTCCTTTTTATCATACCTCAAAATTTGTTTTACTATCTTTCATTTTTTTTATCTGGCTCTCTAGCCTCCATCTACATACCATTCTACTAATCATTTATTCAATCATAATATTTACATGATAATCATAATTTTAAATATGTTCTTCTTAATGTATATATCTTTTATTTACATTTCTTAGCAAACACTATATTATATTTATTTGTACATGTAAAACGATTTTGTGCGACCCGTACGAACCTACGGATAGATTATTACATAATTATTTTATTATTTATTTACTATAATATATATTTTCGACGGGTCGAGACTACTTAAATTGTATATATTTTTTAACTGTCACTATACTATATTCATTTACAATTTTTAACGACACTGTACAACCTGTGAAGGCATGGGTAAATGACTATTTAATTATTTTCTTTTATTTTTCTACTAATATATATATATATATATATATATATATATATATATATATATATATATATATATATATATATATATATATATATATATATATATATATATATATATATATATATATATATATATATATATATATATATATATATATATATGAACCGAGACTACTTAATTTGTTTATTTACATTTCATAATCATTAATATAATATATTTATTTATTATTTAATACGATATTGTGTGATGCGAATGCACTAATAGATGCCTATCAAATTATTTCCTTTATTTTTTTAATTAAAATATACATTTTTGATGCCTAAAGACTATTTAATTGGTATATTTTTTTATGTACATTTATTAACCATTAATATACTATATTTATTTATTATATATAACAACATTGTGCGAACACACGGATAGATAACTACAAAATAATTTCTTTTAATTTTTTCTTCTAAAATATACATTTCTGACATGTCTAAAATACTTAATTTATATATCTTTTATATAAATTTATTATCCATCACTATATAATATTTATTTAAAATTTATAAAAATATTGTGCGAGTCTCTTACTAGTTAAATATTAAAAATTAAGTTAAAAGAATCCTTATCATAATGGATTTTAAATTTAATCATCCAATGAACCAACACATAAATTTAATCATAATTAATTAAAACTAAAACAAAAATTTAGAGTGGTAATCAACAAATTTGTTCTTGTTGTATATTAACAAAATTTTAAGAATTATATTTTTGACAAATTAGAATCCAAATTTGTGAAATATAAAAAATTTCTCTAAATTAACTAAACATATTTAAAATCTTTCATGTGTCAAAGTTATATATTAGAAACCTTGATATTTTAGGTAAAATGACTCGGTGATTTGTTAAGTTAATGTCAATTCTAATCTCAAAATTCATACCAATCATTATTTTAAATTTTTATGGATGAAGTATCATCACTAATAACCTGATTTAATGGAAATGTTACCATTTGTATAAATTTAATTTTCAAAAGAAGCAAAAATAAAATTGATAATTTCATCTAGGGTTAGCAGTAAAAAGAATAAGACAAGTAAAATAAAAATTTGAGATTCCTATGATAAATAGGTTAAAACACTTGTTATTTTAAATAGGAAACTCTAACACTATAAAAATAAATTACTGAGAGAGAAATGAAATGATGAAGACAAATAAGTTTGACATTCATATAGTTGATATTTATTTATGATAAATAAATTTCTTTAGTTGAATACAAAACTTACCATATTAAACCAGTGACTCTGAGAACACTTTAATGATGAAATGCAATATTGTAAATGAGAAAGGAGAGTGGAGTTAATCTTGAATTTTGTTCCAATGAATTGTCAAAATAAAATAAGTCAGGCTGTTATATAACACAAATGTTAAGATTTTTTAAAATTTGATGTTGGAACTCAAAATATCTAATATTTTCTCACCAAAAGAAAATATATAATATTTTAAAATAATTAAAATATAATTGTTGGTAAAATGTAATGACTTTCTTTATCGTGGCTTAGAGATTAATTATTACCTATGGTTAATGTAAATTTATTTATATATGAGATGTATTACGATTATTTGTAAATATTATTTTTAAATAAATAAAATAAAAATTAATTGGGAATAGAATGTAATAGTCATGGTTAAGTGAAGGTGTGAAATTTCTTTACATTCATTAGTGTATATTAATTAAATTCGCCTAAAAATAAGATTTCTTAACATATTTAAAACTTATATATATATATATATATATATATATATATATATATATATATATATATATATATATATATATATATATATATATATTGACTCATGTCACATAGGTTTTTACTTAACATAGGTTTTTACTAATATTGACAACATGTATCAAACAAATATAATCGATCGTGAATCAATGGATGGATTGACTCATGTCACATAGGTTTTTTACTTCTTCAAATGGTGGATTCATTTGATTTTGATTTTCTTTGATACAAAGAAGAAGTTTTTTTTATTCAAAATGAAATAGAAATAGGAAAAAAATAAAAAAATACTAATTTCAAACTATAATAATAGACAAATAATTACGATCTTGTAGTCTTTATACTAAAGAGTCGTCTATCATTTTTATTATCATTTTCTTTTTCATTGGAATTCAATGTAATATGTAACATTTGATTTTATTCTTTATTGAATTCCATCTTTTTATTGCGATTGGATATACAGATCCTTGTTTATAATTTGATTAGGGTTGCTAACTCAATGGTAGAGTACTCGGCTTTTAAGTGCGACTCCATTTTTTACACATTTCTATGAACTAATTGGTTCATCCATACCATCGGTGGGGGTTGTAAGACCACGACTGATTATATATATATATATATATATATATATATATATATATATATATATATATATATATATATATATATATATATATATATATATATATATTATTATTTAAAAAATATAATATATTTTTATAATATTTCGTGTAAGAGATATCGTAAGAATAACATTTTCAATGTTAACTTTATTATAAGTGTGGAAAATTGAAACTCTCGAATACTATTTTTAATATTAATATGAATATAGTTGTAAGCTTGAGAGAGAATCAAAGGAGAGTTCCGTCCACTCTAACATATAACTCTCATCCAAGTAATCAAAATTTAGAATGTGTAAATCTATTAGAATTAAAGAGAAGAAGTCAAATAAAAGGTTCACATTCTTATAATTAATATTTAAAATGGGATGAAAGAATATATTTAGGTTGAGTAAGTAAAAACAATTACAGTTTCAAATTGGAGACTCTAACTACACTCAAACCTAAAACAAATTTTTTATACAAATTTCTAATCCTTTCTTTTAAGGACATTACTGACATGTTCTTCAAATTTATTCACCCCTACATTATAATAAACCAAATATCTAAAATTTTCAAATATGGATTAATGTGAATTATATAAATTAACCATAAATTTAAACATTTTAAAAGATATTTATACAAAAAGTGGATGTTACAAAATAACAAATCATGAATAAAAGTTCAATGTGATTTTGAATCAATTTCATTTAGTTGAACAATTACATACATTACATGCTCCATATTTTGGCATAAAATCTGCCTATTAATTGCATTCTCTATTAGTATGGATAAATGAAACCCTCTCATTTCTAGAGATGAGTTCTTTGATAGTCTTTCTAATATGGTTTTATTTGTAAGCTCCAAATACCGAGTGTTGAATCATAATGAAAGGTTTCCTATAATCGATCTATAACTCATATCTCTAAATCTGAATTCCAAATCCATTAACAATTCAATCTCTAAACTGTCAAAAAACTAACGACCACTACACCTGTTATCAAAGATCCATTATGCTCTCTAATAAAACCTCCGTAACATAAAATTTAAGATCGGTTAATTTCACACATTTTATTTTAATCTAAGTTTACTTTTAATACTTTAATAATAAATTCTTTGATTTTAAAATTCTTAGATTTATTATTTCAATTATAAATTAATTTATAATGTCTTAAACTTAGAAAATATATTCTAAACATTTAATTAATAAAATTTTAAAAAATTAATAAAAAATTATTAGTTAATAATTTATTATGTGAAAAAATTATTAAAATCTTGTATACTCTCTCCGTTCTTATTTATAAGAGATGATTTAGTTTTATTAGATATATTAAATAATAGATGTATTTGAATTATATATAGATTAAATATATTTATTATTCAATATATTTAAAAAATAAATAATTTCTTATGCATAGAATCAGAAGGAGTAATTTAATTTGAATTTTTTTATATATAATCATTTATAATATTATTAAATAATAGTATAAGTATTAACGAGTAATAACTTAATAAGATGAGGTGGTGGAACCATAGAGGTGGAGCTAGAGAAAAAGCAAAGAATACAGAGAAAATAAAGGACAAAAATATAAGGGAGGAGGAGTAATGGAATGAAAGAAAAGTATTTTATTGGGATAATGAATCAATGAATTTATACTATACACCAATAATAAGATAAAAACCACCCATTTTAACTCACAACCTTTCATTCTTCCATCTAGTATTTTCCAACATTCCCACGACCAACATGTCCAACTACTCCAATAACATGTACATTTTGGCCAATTATTCCCATTTCATGTTTTGTGTCCAACGACTTCAATCACATGTTGTGTCCTTTTTATCATACCTCAAAATTTGTTTTACTATCTTTCATTTTTATCGGCTCTCTAGCCTCCATCTACATACCTTTCTACTAATCATTTATGCAATGATAATATTTACATGATAATCATAATTTTAAATATGTTCTTCTTAATGTATATATCTTTTATTTACATTTCTTAGCAAACACTATATTATATTTATTTGTACATGTAAAAGCGATTTTGTGCGACCCGTCGAACCTACGGATAGATTATTCCATAATTATTTTATTATTTATTTACTACAATACATATTTTCGTTGAGACTACTTAAATTGTATATATTTTTTAACATCACTATACTATATTCATTTACAATTTATAAGGACAATTAAAAAACATGTGAAGGCGGGTAAATGATTATTTATTTATTTTCTTTTATTTTCCTACTAATATATATATATATATATATATATATATATATATATATATATATATATATATATATATATATATATATATATATATATTACATTTACTTAATTTGTTTATTTACATTTTATAAGGATCAATATAATATATCTATTTATTATTCATACGATATTGTGTGAGCGTAAGAATGCTAATAAATGCCTATCAAATTATTTCATTTATTTTTTAATTAAAATATACATTTTACGTGTAAAGACTATTTAATTGGTATTTTTTATGTACATTTATTAACCATTAATATACTATATTTATTTATTATTTATAACGACATTGTGCGAACACACGGATAGATAACTACAAAATAATTTCTTTTATTTTTATTCTAAAATATACATTTCACATGTCTAAAATACTTAATTTATATATCTTTTATATAAATTTATTATCCATCACTATATAATATTTATTTAAAATTTATAAAAATATTATGCGAGTCTCTTACTAGTTATATATTAAAAATTAAGTTGAAAGAATCCTTATCATAATGGATTTTAAATTTAATTATCCAATGAACCAACACATAAATTTAATCATAATTAATTAAAATAAAATAAATTTAGAGTGGTAATCAACAAATTTGTTCTTGTTGTATATTAACAAAATTTTATAGTTCCTCCGTAGGTTGGCAAGGAGAAATATTAGCCAACTTTTGTTGAATTCCTTTCGATATTATTCACAATGCCATGAAACGTTTGATCGGCCTCAATATTCTCAATATACCATCTTCCCTCCAGTTATTAGCGTTGATGCATGGAAGCGACCGACTCTAATCCATGAAGCCATTCTCTTTCAACCAACAGATTATAACTTGGCTTTCCTTGGATTACCATAAATATGGTCGGCCTTGTCAACGGTAAACAATAATGTTTACTGGATCACACCCATGGTGTTCCTTGTGACACCCAAATAATTCAATTATTAAATGATTGGAATTTTAATTATTAATTTAATTAAAAATTTAATTATTGGTATTTTGGATTATTGGATTTAATTAAATAATTAAATAATGGATGTGTTGGGGTGTGAAGTGGAATTGGAAGGTGTGTGTAGAGTAAAAGGCTCTAATTATTCTAATTAAATTATTTCTATTATTTGGCAAATAAAAGGAATAAATAAAGGAATTGAGGAATAGAGAAGGATTGGAGAAATTAGGATTCATTCTACGTGCTTTTGGAAAGAAGAGAAAAGAGGAAAAAGTCAAACGAGAATTCAAAGATTCATCATGAGGTAAGGGTGATTGAATCGATTATTATGCCTTATAGATTTTGATGATCAATAGAACAATTGATCCGTTAGGAATCTTGAATTATGATTCTAGGTTGTGCCCTACCGTTATAATCGACGATAAAACCATGATTGGAATTGTTATGAACGATTAATTCATGTGAGATGAATATAGGTTAATTAGAAAACAAATTATGTGGTCAATTGGATGTAAAAGCGCATAATTAATTACATTATGATGTATTATAAGGTTTGGTGATGAATGGAATTAGTGGAATTCGTAATGATGAAGAAAAATTGAGTTTTTGATGAAAAACAACGATTATGGGTCGACACATAGCCTTATGAATCGATGCAATGATAAAATTTTGGAAAACGAGGCGTGGAAAAGTATGCATCGACTCATAGAGACATCTCATGGAAGAAAAACAAAGTTATGCATCGACACATCGTGTTATGCATCGACACATCTTGAATCAATTTTGAAAATCGAGAATTTTACATGTATGCATCAATGCATACGATGCATAATCGACATGTTGTTTATGTATTGATGCATGAAGCTTGCATCGATACATCTTGTATTGAAGGATTTAAGAAAGCGGTTTGGTCATATCTTTTGCGGTAACTCCGGATTTAGGCATAGTTGGTACCTTTGGAAAGCTTAGAGCAGTACTATCTAATAAAAATATTTTAAAAACGATAATTGGATATGGAGAGAATTAATATGGTTTACGTAGTAAGAATACATTGTAATTTCGTGATTATTAGTTCGTTATATACTTCTGTATGTTAATTTCATGTATTGTGATTAACGTTATGTTCATGATTCGTTGTTAGCATGTGTTGTTGTTGTTATTGATCATGAATGGAATAATGTTATATGTTCATATTAGTATTTGAATTGTTGCATGCTTCGATGTGCATGCATAAGCATTTGTTGATGGTTCATTCCATTGTGTGAAATTGAACTTGCAGGGCCAATAATCGTACCGATGGATAGTGGTGGTGAGGCTAGATTCTTGACGATGGTATATGGTGAATCATTGATTATTTCATTTTCAGGGTGTAAAGCGGGCAAGGTTGGACTTTAGTTCCGTTTATTTTACATTGCAGTATATATATAGTGGTTCCAATGTTATAATTGCATTGATTATTATATATATAATGATACGTGTGAATTAGTTGAATTGTATTACGATACTAATGCGAATGTAATAATGAATTAGTTGTTTTATTGTTTTAAAAGCGCATATAATGCATTTTAATCTTGATGAAATATCACTTACTTTAATGATTTGATTAGTGAATATTTGCTAAAATTGGTGAGGAATGACTTATGAAATTTTGCTGCTATAGATTAATCCAGTGTATGTCATGCTATTAATAATCTAACGATCGTTTTGGAATTTTATGGATTTTAAAAAGGTTTCTTTTGGTTTATGTTTTGGAATAGTTGTGATTTGAATTATTACGGATTCTTATATTATTTAAGTATATAAACATAATCCTTGGTTTTCTTTATTTAAGTAAAAAAGCATGATCATTTTGTTATTTTTAATTCTAAAATTGTGCGCCCTTGTTGTTATGTTTAAAAACTCGATTAATTATATAAATTGTGGGTGAATTAGATTGTTACAATTAGTGGTAGAGCATAGTCGGTCGTTGTGACGATGTCTTAATGTCATTGTTATCACTTTTATGTGCACAATGTGTACAACATTATCAGTATAATCTTGCTACGATTGATTGTTGCGGAGTAGTGTGAAACTAAGTGGGAGAAAGATATGCTTTAGGATACGTTAGATTGTAAGTCTCGTAATGCGCGAAGATAGTGCAAGAGTGGTTAGAATTTTGGAATTTGGACCCCATGAGTCATAGTTGGAAGTGCAAAGAAAGCGAGTAAGAAATTAAAACAATATTGGTAATAGCCGGT